>CM076573.1:452109094-452210419 GCA_034641835.2 Pinus albicaulis
AGGATAGTGATAATGAGGTTTTGATTTTGACATGGGTGGACTGAAAAGTAGAAGGGCGAAAAAAGTTTTATGAGGGTTTTTTAGATGACATATTGACATAAGGAAATCAGTTTCTAGAAAACTCAGCTGTAGATATAGTCATCACTAACATGTAAAAAATACTGATGGCTAACAGGTGGCACTACATGGGAAACCTCGATTTTGGTTGCGTGTTCCCGCTTCCTAACACCATATAAATCACTCCCTTCCGCTCATTATAACCCCTTTCCACATATTTCCCATTCAAGTCCACATTTTTCCATTGGGTCCACAAGGAGTTAGGCTCCCCATCCCCTTGTCCACACTTTGGATCGAGCCTGGAATGATGCAAAGGTTGATGCAACTAAAAGAAAAGACAAGTCATAATTTTTCCTCTCAACAGGAAATGTACCATAAAATTCAAAATATGGCGAGGACATACAAATTTAGCACGTGGGAAATATCCAAACATGAGTTGTACCCCTTATTATGGCCATCGCCCTAGTTCCTAGGGCCCCTCATATTGGCCCCTTACATAATTATGGAACCAATGATTGTCCCAACCCTTTTTTGGCGATGAACTGCCCCACCTTAAGGGGGTATTCACCGCTATATCCTACATATCATGCTCTCATCCCCCAGAGCCCCGAGCAATTATAAAAGAAAATCAATAAAATGCAAGAGGCATATGAAGAAGGGTGGAAAAACAAAGGTCAGGGTAACTCATGTACCACGATTAATACCTCTTGCATTCATATACCCAAGTGTGGTATTCCATTATTATAACTATCCCTGTACTGTGGCATGTGGCTTAGAGCCCTCCCCTGATGCCCCACTAAGTTCCATCATTATCATGTCCCACCTGCCATTTGTTGGATGTACCATGAATATGACACCCCCTTAGAGGATGAAACCACCTAATAGGGTCATCGATTAACCTTCTTTTGGAACTTGGAGACACTTTTACATTCTAAAGCCCATTATGGAAGGGCATGAAACTATGAAGTGTCCACTTGGATCCATGATTTGTAAGCTCATTTACTAAATTGCATTAATGATATGTTGTATTTGAAGGTGAGGGGACACATTGGATCTTATACAGGATTGCAGGTGTGTCTCCATCTTGGGTTTGGTCTCTGTATACGGGGTCTAAGCCCTTTAGAGGGTCATATTGGCATTTGTAGGGTGAGCTTTGAGAACCACAGGTCTCCACCATAACAAAGAGTAGATTGCCACTGTATTGTTTTCTTGTGTTCCACCTATTAAACGATGATGATGCACGTGGACCACCTTGCCCAACCAACCTCAACTATTGCACCACACACTTGGCAGTTGATCCATGGCACATATGAGGATGTGTCTCACCACGAGAGACAATGGGAGGGTTGCATCATTCTTCCAACCCTTGCAGATGGAATACATGCTTGTTCGATCCATTTGGAGACCCATGAAGATGTTTTGTGCCCCCATTGCCACTTGGGGACACCACAAGTCATTTGCTTGGATATCAAGGGGGCACTCCCTTTGTCACTATGTTTAAAGCTCATTCATGCACCTCGACACACATTAGACTCCATTAGGCCTCCTTAGTGGCCCTTTGATTTATTGTGTCTATTACTTTTCCCTCTCGGGAGGCTTGTTTTGTATTATGGAGCTATCTTGGTGGGCTTGTCACCAAGGGATGTTATTTTTGCATGATATCATGCAATTATTTGGGGCATTATTAGGTCTTATTAGGAAAATTGAACTCCTTAGGGCGGATATGTATTAATGTGATGATCATTTCATTTGATCATCACTTGGTTTTGGATTTGTATCTCTTCTTGAGAATTTGGCTTTGCTTGCTGGAGAACAAATTGGAGATTCTTGGATGCATTTTTATGTTTGGATTGATGTTATTTTATTTTGGAGCTTCTCTCTTGCAAATATAATGGATGGATATACCTTTTGTGCCATGTAAGTTTATCTTTCATGCGAATTTTTCAATTTATGTTTAATGTATGCAATATTGCATCATGATGTTTCTTATGCTCTAAACTTATGCGAAAATCTTGAATCACCAAGTAGGCTTGATCTATTGCATGTGTTATCCATTGGGCATGAAAAGTGAATGTTCTTAGGGGTTATCAATGAGGATTCAACCTTGAAACTCCATTATTTTGAAAAATCCAAGTATAATTCGTGTTGTAGCTGGGTAGCTACTTCATCAGGGCATGTGAAGTTGCAATTAGGCTCCTTGATAGAGAAAAAATCCTAAAATCAAATTCATCCTTGACTCCATTCCCCTAATAGGCTAGGCACTGGTCTAGTCCTAGGTGATCACAAAAGCGAGCATATTTTTTGCAGAAATTAATGTGTAGATTCAAAATTTCTCATGGAATTTACTAAATCACAAGACTCAAAGCTACTCTACTGATATGCAGAAGTTAATTCATGACCATGAACACATAACATCAACATGCAAGAAGAAACATCACATGTGCACATAGATTTATCTAGGGGAAAGAAACTACTCAAAACCCCTTACTATATGTATTGAATTAATCAAAGAATAGAGATGAAATACAATGATTTCTCAATCCGAGAAAAACCTACAAGTGTATAGTCTATCTCTCTGCCTGACTGACTGAACCTGGCCAACACTTGGCCAATGTTTCAAGCCTCCAAGCTACTATTTCCTTGTGTTGTTCCTTCAGGAAATTAGCCCCTATTAATTAGAAAAATTTCCTCATATGGATTGTGAAATTCCTTTAGGTCCTTCCTATGAATGCATGCACCACCTGTACACATTGGAATAATTTACAACTGATAGTACATTGCCTTGAAATCTCCATCTCATCTGGATAACTAGAATTATCTGCATGCATGAGCTAATTTAGGTTGATTTATTAGTTATCTGGATGATCAACGAGTGTGGTTGAAGTTCCACTTACATAACTTGACCTTCCACTAGTTCCTATAGAAGTTAGAACTAGTTTAACTGACCATAACTAATTTTAATTGAATTAAATTTCTACAACTGAAATTAACTCAACCAGGCTCCTAAAATTTAGGAACCCACTACACACAACTAACTTCATGCCCCTAACTCGAATTAACTGAGCTAGACTCCCATTTTTTAGGAATCAACTCACGTAAATTGAACTTGAATTCATTAAATCAAATTCATTTTTCTTAACTTAGTGACAAGAGTCATGTCACCTCAGTTAACTCCTCCAAGTTGTTTGCTGATGTGGAATTTCGATTTTTCTCAATTTCAATTAAGGAAAATCAAAATTGAGACTTTCTTGCTGCATTTCTAACATTCCCTCTCAGCAAGAAAGGGATTATCAACCACCCATATCCTGCACCTGTCTAATGTACTACACGAAACACCTCTCATTGTTGTTGCTGTTACTGCAACACCTGCAGCTGAGAAGCATAAAAAAAAAACATTGAATTAATTGTGTCTGCAACTGTCTACTAGGAAAATTGTGCTACTGCTAACTCTACTACTAAGGCTCCTGCTCTGCTGTCAACACTCCTCTGCACTCCTCAATATCTGACTGACACTGATCCTCCTACTACTAAATATTGTGGGCTCCTGTATCAAGGTAATGATCCATGAGGAGAATGCCCAAATGGACCCCGCCCAAATTTCTGGAACTCTTGGACTAAATATCTACATCGCTCTACCTCACTCTTGGAGGTGTAGTTGCATGTGCTCCCTCTGCCCACTTGGGTCGAACTCTCCCCCTGCTGTAGATATCTGCTTGAGTGGATGTCTCCACTATGCTTCATGTTTTCTTCTCCATTAGTGGCTGCTCCATAACTTTCCGAGGCTTCTTCTGAGGTTGCATGTTGAGAGGTCTAACATGCTCCCTCTCAACCACCATATTTCTAGTCTGCCTCACTCCTAAATGATTTGCATGCATCTTCTACCTCAAGTTCACATAGGTTATTTACTCAAACCCCGATTTGATTGAACTATTATGTGGCTATGTGTCTCAGGAATGCCTTTCCTTTGCTAAATATCACATCATAACCATGATCTTCCAAAACTGCAATGGAGAAAAGATTCTTCTTTAGAAATGGAACAAACATCACATCCTTGAGTCTCAGAGGGGAGCTCGACTCCCTTTGAATGGTGATCGTGCCAATCCCGGTCACGCTATACCTTTTTTCATCTCCAAACTCAAAGTTCATATGGAGATCTTTCTCTTCCAAGTCACTAAAAATTTATTTATTCCCCGTCATGTGGAATGAGGCACCTGAATCCAAGTACCACACGCTCCCCATCACTGTGCTTTCCATGTATGTGATGAGAGTAAATTCAAGCTCAAACTATGAAGCCAAAGCTTCACCTACTTTTCCTAATGCAGGCTCCTTCTTGCTTGCCTTCTTGCGTGGATGCTTCTTGCCATAGTGCCTGAATTCATGACAATTGAAACACTTGATTTTGTACAAGTCTTTCTTCTTTCCCTCTTGGGTGGAATTAGCCTCACCTTGGGCATTCTTCCCTTAGCCTTAATTCCTTTGATCACTAATGCAAATCTATCTTCCTCTTCTTTGGTATTTTCCCTTATTTCCTCCTGCACCAAGTTGGACCATAATCACTCCCAATTTGGTAGTTTCTGTTAGCCCCCCATAAATTTTTTGACAAGCAAACAGGGGGCTAAAATGTTTTTGAGCCTTCAAGGAATGCATTTCCTTTGAAAACACATCATCCTTGTGCCTTTGGTCCTTTGATAAAATCCCCTTTGCTGATTCCCATTATAAAGCATCTCTGTTTGTGAAGAAATGCCCAAAAGGCCTCCTTTCCCTCTTATTTCATTCCCTCTAAACCTCTGTTTTCTTCCCTTTAATTCCTCTCCTTCTCCCCCATTAACCCTCTAAATCATACCCAAATCCCTTTTAAATTCTACCCTTACCCTTTGTTTGGCCAAATTCCCCTTTTTTCCCTTACCGTTACCCTTTCCCAATCTTAAAATTCATTAAAAAGGGCCCGAAAACCCACTTTCCAACTTATAATAGGGCCTAGCCCCTTTTTCGCCAACCCCTAACCACTTCCCCACATGACCTGCACCCAGGACCAAGCGTTTAAGTCCCGGGTGCTTATCGCAATCGGAGCTGTCGGGCGGGAAATTTCCTTTGTAACATTGAAAAACTATGATGCAATTGGTTTTGGTCTATAGGACCTCCGACACGATCCCCACTGTTGATCTATTGTTTAGATCGGACGACCCGACGCTAATCGCAATCCCACTCTAATCGCAATCACAAAGTCTCACCGTGCCACCCCTACGTTCTCTGCGATTGCGATCTCCCAATCAGATCACAACCGTCCATTCCCTTCCAGATCCGACGGCCCTCGCTTTCTGCTCCAATCGCAATCGCATTTCCCAATCGCTGCCACTTTCCGCCCCATGCGATTGCGATCCCCTGATTGAATCCAAGCCATCCATCCGATGCAGATCCAACAACCTAGCGCTAATCGCTTCACGCCCATCGCTCCTCCCCTTTCGCCCCTCCGATCAGATCTCCACCGTCAATCTCCTTGTTGATCCAATGGCCATTGCATAATCACATCGTCGCTCCAATCGCAAGCGCGATTTCCAATCGCTACCACTCTTTACCCTTTACGATTGCAATTCCCCGATCCAATCTCATCCGTCCATTGATCCAAGATCGATGACCCTTGCTGGATCGCATCCTCCATCGTATTTCTTCATCAGATCTCTCGAACAGTTCACCATTCGATCTCCACCATCTATCTCCTCCTGAGATCCGACGGTCCAACGTTAATCGCCCCCTGCCACTACCGGGTCCCACATCGAGCCCTGTTTCATTTCATTTCCATAATTTTCTTTGTAATAAGGCCAAACCTTATACTTTTGCGTTTTGCACTGAAGGTATTTTCCTCTGCCTAATTGCGTATTAACCCCTCCATCCATTGATCCCGACTGTTGATCTTCATCTGTTCCTCTGATCAGACGGTCTGCGGCCCTTTTCACCAAACTTTCACTGGCTCTCTTCTCCACCATTCTGCAGTGATTTCCATTGGTTTTCCACCTGCGTATATCATCTCCGCCACCATTCCTCCGGCCTCCGCAGTATTTCTCCACCACTGCCCGGGTTTTGTGACAAGTTTATTTCATTATGCAGGGGTCACAGAGAGGCCATTACAACCGCAAAGTGAAGCAGCAACGACGGATTTTGAAGGGATTTATGCCCATAGTTGAAGATTAACAATTATAAGCCCGTGTTCAAAGAATCAAGGCGTAGTTTGAAGAATTAAGCACGCAAAGGGTCATATCAACGTTTTAATATCAGCAAAACACATTCCTCCAAGAAGGACATTTATCTATAGCATTCCTCATATCTCCTCGAGCCCTGAAACGATTAATTACACTGACAGAAGCTTATTTAAGACGGTCAGATGGCAGTTATGGAGGTATGGAGCGGCCTGTAGACCCTTCCATCCAGTTCACCAATTCCAGGAGGCAGCGCAGAGGGCCTTACAGCCAGAAAGGACTCCAAAGAAACATCCGAGGTCAATATTGGCTTGACAGAGTCTCCCAGACATACTATAGAGTACTTACAACGATGCAGACAGCCATTAAGCAGAGTGGGCATGAACTCTTTCTCCACTCCGTCTTAATGAGGTCCATTTAATGAATATCATCTACTCCTATTATTCTGTTCTCCTATAAGAATTCTTGAGAACATATTGTAATGGTTGTTGTTCGGTTGTTGCTGATTGTAGTTAGAGGGATTCAATTTTGACTGTTAAAACAGTTTGGGAGAAAGTAGCTGAGTAGTTTGTATTGTAGTAGGCTAGGAGGAGAAGTTTGGATTGTAACAGCCATTGAGCTCAGTGTATGTGACTGTTTTTGTATCAATTAATCAAAGCACATTTCTTTGGATCCTGGTCTATTACTACGGGTGATGTTTCTCTTATCTTATCGTTTAATTACACTTTCATGCTGTTCATTGTTCTTATGGGCTCGCATCAGAATATTAGCATAGGATTTACCCTTGTTAGGTACCCTATGTTTCTGCTCTCCTTTCCCTCAATGTTTTCTGCTAAATGTGTTATCTGAGGGTTGATTTCAGTTAATTTAACCAGTGTAGTGGATGTCATTGCCTACTAGCTGATGTATGAATCAAATGAATCTGTCCTTAGATGTTCTTGTTGGGTTTAAGCTGGAATATTTGGGAACACTGGGGATTAGAGTTAGCCCTGGCCACTAGGATCCTTGTGCGACCAGCTGGCCTTTCTAAGATCTCTCTGTTAAACTTATCTCAGTTTTCCCTTGGAGCATGCTAAAGCTGACCTGGAGTTAGATGACCTCTGGTCCGATCTATAAGCTGCCCCTTTGTCCCCCCTTTGAGAGTTACCTATGAGTATGTCCAAGAAGGCATGGAGTTAAATGACCTCTGACCTGATCTATAGACAAAAAATTGGGTTGCTTTCCTTCTCTAACTGTCTTTCCTTAATTTTCCATTCCACCATCTAATCTAAAAATATCCTTTAGTATTATATGACTTGCCCTCTGAAAGCTTTGGCTAGTTGTTGCATGTAATCACCTTTCAATACTCCATAGCCCAATGGATGGCACTCTCTTGACCTATCCTCTTTGCTGAAACGTCCTGCTGTTTTGTTCCTTTTCTCCCATCACTTTCTCAGTCTATGATCTCATGACCAACCCAGAAACCAGGCAACCAAATCATTTTAAACCCCCCTTTGTGCTTCACACCTAGCCTAACATCTCATTTTGAGCTTCAAAGATATATCATTCTTTGTTTTATTAGAGAGATCCCTCTCTGGACCCAGGAGGGCTAGATCCTGAGGTCTGAAAGTGGTTCTGATGTTGTCTCATCTTTTGGTCTTGCCAATCTGGCCAAAATATGGGAACCCCAACAGTTTCTTCGTCCCATTCACCAAATCTTGGTAGTTGTGCCATCTCTTGGAAAGGCCTAGAAGGGCTAGGCTTACCAAATCACCAATTCGGATGGTGACACCAAATCCTCCAAGTTCACCATGAAATTGTGTGAACCTTCTCATATACTATTGAATTGATTCATTCTTCTACATCTTGATACTTCGAAGCTTGTCCTTGAGTGCCAGCTTCCTGTGGTCACTGTTATTCTGGAACATATCTATCAATGCTTACCACATTGCACATGGATTCTCTTTCCCATTGATATTTGAGACAATATGGTCATGTGCTCCCTCCAATATGATTCTCCTCGCCTTTGCTACACACTTCTTCCATTTTGCTAGATTCTATGTATCAACTGTTGTTGGTTTCGAGATATCTATATCAATGTATTCAATCAACCCATTAGCTTCCAACATTGACTCCATGTAGTCCTTCCAAGCAACATAATTTGAGATTCCCTTAAGGGCATACTTGAGGCTTAGTTCATAGAAATCCATCCTTCTAACTCGGAATAATTAATCTTGCAAATCCAATCGTCCTGCAAAGATAACTTCAAAATCTCTTTTCTATTGTTAATCCTGCTCTATTACCATGTAGAAACTAATGTGTAGATTCAAAACTGCTCATGAAATTTACTAAATCACAAGACTCGAAGCTACTGCACTAATCCACGGAAGTTAATTCACGATTAAGAACACATAACATCAACATGCAAGAATAAACAACACACATGCACATATATTTATCTAGGGGAAAATAACTGTTCAAAACCCCTTACTATATGTAGTGCTTTAATCAAAGAATATAGATGAAATACAATGCTTGCTCAAGCCTAAGCACAACGTGCAAGTGTATAGTCTATCCCTTTGCCTGACTGACTAAACTTGGCCAACACTTAGCCAATTTTTCAAGCCTACAAGATCCTATTTCCTTGTGTTGTCCTTCCAAGAAATTATCCCCTATTAATTAGAAAAATTCCCTCATTTTTATTGTGCAATTCCTTTAGGTGCTTCCTCTAATTGCATGCACCACTTGTACACATTGGAATAGTCTACAAGTGATAGTATCTCCATCTCAACTGGGTAAATTGAATTCTCTGCACGCATGAGCTAATTTAGGTTGACTGATTAGTTATCTGGATGATCATTGAGTGTGGTTGAAGTTCCACTTTCACAACTTGACCTTCCACTAGTTCCTCCAACAATTAGAACTAGTTTAACTGACCATAACTCAATTTAACTGAATTAAATTGCTACAACTAAAATTAACTCAACCTAGGCTCCTAAAATCTAGGAATCCACTGCACACAACTGAACTTCATGCCCCTAACTCAAATTAACTGAGCTAGACTCCTATTTTTTAGGAATTAACTCATGTAAACTGAACTTGAACTCATTAAATTGAA
Organism: Pinus albicaulis; assembly: GCA_034641835.2. Taxonomy (NCBI): domain Eukaryota; kingdom Viridiplantae; phylum Streptophyta; class Pinopsida; order Pinales; family Pinaceae; genus Pinus; species Pinus albicaulis. The sequence goes on from CM076573.1 coordinate 452,118,443, forward strand.
TTCAATGTTCTTAACTAAGTGACAAGAGCTGTGTCACCTTAGTTAACTCCTCAAAGTTGTCTGCTGACATGGAATTTCAAATTTTCTCATTTCTAATTAAGGCAAAATCAAAATTGAGACTTTATTGCTGCATTTCCAACATTTTTCATTTCCTTTTCCTTCTCTAAGCCCTAACACTAGTAGGTTTCCTAGGGCATCACGCTAAATCCATTGTAGCCATCCAAATTTAATAAAACTTGGTCAAGAGCTGCATTGGTGTGTCCTTGAGAGGTCCTCTAATTTTCAAGCCATTCCGATAGTAGAATCTCAAGTTATTCCAAGCCCCGACTCAAGAATCGTTTCTCCTTAGGATTCCTTTGGTTAGTGACCTCATTAATGGTCATTGCATTGGAAATCCAAGCCATATGTAAAAAATAGATTAATACATAAAAATTGAGGAGGTTTCAAACAACCTTCCTCATAATAAGTAAACTAAACTACAATCGAGAAATAAAGATAACAATATTTCTTAAGTGGGTTGATCTTCTTTCGTCATTTGATCTCTGAGCTGACAGATATCCGTTAATGACTTTAACTGAGTTGGTTGTGTGATCTAGGATCTGAATTGGCCTTTAAAAATGACATTTGAGAGTGTTGGAAACACTTTTCTGGTGGAATCGGTTAAGGATTGCAGAGTCATGCACTAGTGATGTGGTTTGATCAAGAAGTTCTAGTAATTTTCTTAATTTAATTTTGTTATATGCTTGATAGATTATGCTTGTGTCTCGATGCTTTCTTTCCACCGTGTCTCCAATAGTTTGACCTTTGGGATTTCTTCGGCTATATATTATTTAATAAGCTTAGCGTTCTTCCCTTCAGTTTTGGAAACCACGTCACTATCTCCTTGAGAACATTAAGTGCTCCATGATGAAATTGAGACATCCTCATATGCCACAATTCCCCCAACCCTTTGCTACAACTTACCAATGCAAGTGATTGCTCAAACTACAATAGAAACAAGTTTCCCTTCTTGACCACTATTACTTTAATTTCCTTGGAGTTATTGGGTTGAATATACACTTTACCCTCCTCAAATGTTATAATGTAACCCTTATCCTCTAAGGTAGCAACAAAAATTAGGTTCTTTGTCATACCCGGAATATACAACACATCATCCACCAATAATTCTCCGAAATTATGAAGGAAAAAATTAAATACATATATAAACAGGAAACATAGAGCTACAACGAAAACATAACTTCAATTCATTAATAACAAAGTATTGAAATTTCTTACATGCATAATGTAAAGACTACCTCAAGCGACAATAGCTTATCTCCGAGAAGAGATGTGGTGGCTACATGCCTTTTGAACTATGTTAAAATGAGGTTTGGAGGCCTATTTATTATTGAGAAACAATGGAAAACCATAAACATCCAAAAACCTAAATATAGGAGATGAATCGACAAAATTCTATGGGCCCCGTTGGGGTAAATTGGTACATCAACTTCTTGAGGTAGTAACTTTGGCATACAATATTTGTTTGACGCGTACGATACCTCATTAGAAATATCTATCTAAGGACTACAACTTTCAACCATTATAAATTATAATACTATGATTTTTCCTATTTTCCAAAAAAAACGTCGTTTGGGGCCTCAAAACGGCTCCAGAAGTTCAGGACCCAAAAACTGCCAAAAATAGTAAATTGTGCTAGAATTAAGGAAACTGAAAGAAAAAATGTTGGGGGTCCAAGTGGAATAGGCAGGTTGCCACCAATATCCACCTGGATCAGTACTCCCCCCTTAGTAAGTAATGGTCCCCATTGCATTGAGTTCCTCCACGGCATGGGGAAACTTCTGTTGAACTTGGTCCTTGGTGAGCCACTTGCCCTGGTGCAGGAGCTGGCCAACTTTGACAACTCGATATAGTTGGATCTTCTATTGGTGAGTGTAATTGACCTATGTGTCCATGATCCGATCAATTGTGGCTTGTTCCATGTAGTTTGGGTTGATATCTGTTGGTGTTGGTTGTTTTGCTATGTCTGATGTGTCCAATAATGGAGGAAAGTATGGCAAAAGGCGGTTCACATTAAATATTGGGTGCAGGTTGAGGAATGCAAGAATATTAAGTTCGAAAGAATTTTCACTGACAACCTTGGTGATGGTGTAAGTCTCGTATCAAAGTGGTTAGAGTTCTGATGGGCTCTAGAAAGGCGTTCTCTCTAAAAATGCAACCAAACTTTGTCTCCCACCTAAAACTTAATACCTGATGCCATTTCAGACAACGCTCAATAAACCTAGTTGCTTTATCAACCTCATATTATACATATGCATATTATGTATGTACAGTCACATGATGCATGACAACATCAATCACACACAATGGTTGAAATCCCAAATGCATTTGAAAGGGATTGTGGCCAGTCGAGCTATGGAGAGATGTGTTATAATTGTGTTGCACATAAGGAAGGTTCTCATCCCAAGTTCGTGGATGCTTGCAGTTGCACATGCACAGTAAGTGCACTATCATCCAATAGATGACCTATGTATAGCCATCAGTTTGGGGATGGAATGCATTTGACTTGGTGAGCTTGGTGTCTAATAATGTCCAGAGGCTCGAACAGAATATGCTCAGGAACCTTCTATCATGATATGATATAACGGTTTGCGAGATCCCAAAAATTTACCCACGCTCGTCCAAAAATTATTTTGGTAGTGTCCTCTACTATGATACTCTTCTTACAAGCCGCCAATATGGCCATCTTAGAAAATATGTCCACGACCACAAATACACAGTCATTACCATGCTTGGTAGAAGAGAGGCTAGACAGATAATCCATGGAGATGGATTCCCAGGGTTGGTTGGGAGTTGGTAAAGGAGTGTATAGACCTTACTTCTTGATGGTTGGCTTGACAATGACACATACAATGCATGATATGATATATTTTCTAACATCCTTGTTGAAAAAATGTAGCATGAAAGGCTCAATTTAGCTTAGCCTTGGTCAAATTAAGAAAATTAGAAATTTCCACATTAGCAGACAACTTGGAGGCAGTTAACTGAGGTGACGTATCTCTTGTCACTTAGTTATTTTAGTGAATTCGAGTTAGTGGGCTTGGAGTTCAGATTGCATGTGTTGATTGCTAATTTGTAGCAATACAGTTCAAATATTTCTAGTTGTACTCAATTAAACTAGTTCTAACAGTTAATAGAACTAGTTGGAGGTTATTTGTGCAATGGGAGAATAGTCTAACTTAGAGATCATCCAGTTAACTGATCAATCAACCAAAAATAGCTCATGCATGCAAGGAATTTAAATTACTCAGTTGTGGTGGAGATTCCAAGGTAATGTAACATCAATTGTAGACTATTTTTGAGTGTACAGGTGTTGCATGCAATCAATGATCAATCCTTGGGAATTGCGCAATCAATTTGGAAAAAATTCTTAAATAACAAGGGCTAATTTTCTGAGGATTTGAGCAAGGAAATAGGAGCTCAGGTGGGAGAAAAATTGACTAAGACTGGGTCAGAGCTTCTCATTGAGCAGAGAGAACAATTATTCTTTTGCAAGTTGAGCTTAGAGCGAGTTAGAAATTGTAATAGATTCCTTATTCATCTTATTAATGCAAGTAGGCTTAAAGGGTTTTTTACTAGTTGGTTTCCCATAGATAAATTTATTTACTTGTGTATGTGATTGATTCATGTTTGCGAATGTTGTTATAAATTGTGAATTAATTTCTGCAAAAAAGTAGAGTAGAATTGTGCCTCTTAATTTGGATTAAATTTCTCGAGAAGTTGCAATTCTATCACCATATTTCTACATGGTATTAGAGAAGGATTCACATTATAACAACAATTTCTAAGTTTTTCCTGAGGAGGTTTGAATTTGTAGCGTCAATGTAGCAAGATTTCTTCAGAGTTGGGAGAATGGCCTTCAATGGATTGAGATTAGAGTATGCCTTGGACGGAAGATTGAATTTCTTTTCCTGGAAGGATCACATGGAGGAAGTGCTTGATCACAACGGATTGCAGGAATATTTCAAGACAAACATTCCAAAACCAGGATCAAATGGTGCCCAAAACCTAGCCCAATGGAAGAAATATGTAGCTAAGTAGAGGAGAATATTCTTTGAGGGAGTGAGAGACCACATTGTCTCAAATATCCATGAAAAATAAAATCCTTTCGCAATTTGGAAGGTACTGATTGAGCTATTCAAGAATAATAGTGACCATAAAAAATTGTCCCTGAAATACAAACTTCAAAACATTAAGATGTAGAAGCATGATACTATTTCGCAGTATCACACCAAATTTACACAAGTTTAGGATGGGCTTGGAGGGTTTGGTGTGAATGTTGTAGAAGAAGACCTGGTGAGCCTAGCTCTTCTAGGCCTTCCAAAAATCTGACATAGTTACCAGGACTCGGTGAACGGGAGGGAGAAATTATCGAATTGGGAACACTTATGGTCTGATTTGGTACAAGAAGAAATTAGGCGAAATACCAGAGATGGAAGTTCATCCAAGGGAGAGGATGAAGAAAATTTTGCATCATTGGAAAGAGAAAGAAGGAAAAAGGGAATAAATCTCAAACCAAACCAGATTCCAATCAAGGGGGCAAGAAGAAATACTTGACCAAAATAAAATGCTTCAATTGTCATGAATTAGAGCATTATGCTAAAAAGTGTCCACACAAAAAGTCTAGCAAGAAGAACTTAGGAGGATCAGTGGCTGGAGAATTAGCATCACAGTTCGAGCTAGACTTCACCTTGATTTCATGCATGGCCAACAATGTGATGGGGAGTGTGTGGCACTTGGAATCTGGTGCCTCATTCCAAATGATAGGGTGTATATATATATATACATACATATATATATATATATATATATATATATATATATATATATATATATATTGTGACTTGGAGGATAAAGATATCCATATGCATATTGAGCTTGGGGATGATAGAAGATATAGTGCTACCGAGATTGGTATAGTAACCTTTAAGAGGGAGTCACGATGACCTCTTTGCCTCAAATATGTCATTTTTTACTAAGCCTTGGGAAGAACCTTATCTCTGTAGCAGTTTTGGAAGACCGTGGTTATGATGTAATCTATAGTAACGGGAAAGCATTTCTAGGACACATAACCATTGGGATGGTGAAGCAAATCAAGGTTTGTGTGAAGAACAAATATAAACTTGGTGTGGAATATTGTGCTGCATTAAGCAGTAAGGCAGAGAAAGTGTAGAGTCACGATGTCAGTGAACTCTGGCACAAGAGATTGGGCCATTTGCATCATGGCGCCTTAAAAATTATGCAACAAATAACCATTGGCCTCCTGTTGACGGGGAAAAATGCCTTTCCAAAAGTAAGGGTATTTTCCCAGTATAGAATCCCAACTAGTCTCTACATCATTTGTGAAAGGATCCCATCTGGTATGTAAGCCCGATTGGCATTATGCTGATGAGATATGTGCCCTTCCTCAGATAGAGATGTGATTCGCAATCATGAGAATGTACCACTGCTTGAACGAAACAAGACAAATGGTTGATGGGTTACCCTGAAAATGAAACACCATGAATATAAAAGCGAGATTTAAAGCATGCAACCAAAAGAAGTATTGTTAGCAAAACGTCACTAGGGCCATGCTCATACAGAGGCTCGTTTGAGCATAAGAGAAACAATTCACTATGATCAAACACCCTTCAATTTGTTAAGCATATTTCAGAAAATATTAGGGACATATCATCAACTAAGTCATTAATATATTCCTATTTTGAACCATCACACATCATTCATATATCAAAAGATCTCAAACATATAAACAATGTACGAACATAAACATGAACCAGTCAGTTATGAATAGTATAAAACATGTAAGAGAACAATATTCATAGTGTCAATACACGGATTTTTCCAACAGATCCAATAGTTGAGTCTAAAACATTCATTTGTATTCATTCCCAAAACATACATCCAATGTTGTATAGTTATATCTCTCTCTCTCCTTTTGGAGTCCAAAAAAGGTCCCTCCATTCTCTCCCGAGGGAGTACATAAACAACAAAATTGTCTTTTGGGCTACCTTGTCTTTTCGTCTTCTCAATTTTTGGGATGGTCTCCAACCTGGGAGCAATTGCGACCTGCAACCTGAGTGGGGTCGCGATCTGCGACTGGAAAACGTTTGTAACCTGCGACCTGCCTGCCTTTGCGACCTGTCAATCCAGTTTCTTGCAAGGGAGAAACTTTGTGATGGAGAGGACTGGGGTTTCTACCTAATGTTTCTCTTTGAGGTAGGTCTGCCAAGCTTGGTATTCAGCGGCTACTAGAGAGATTTGGGGCATGTCCTCTCCCAGTCTACGAAAACATTCAAGTGCATCCGTAACTAGTGTATGCCTCTTCGTGTTGATCTGATTGGAAAAAGAGGCTAGCTTGGTGTAGATCTGAACCAGTGCAATGACGTACTGAATGATGTCTTCTTTGGTGGATGGGAGGTCCTTTGAGCTGGCTGCATGCCTGATTGGGTCTAGGAACGACTGGATATCTTGCAATACCTCCTCTCGCACCATTTATTTGGTCAGTGTGCCTATGGAAGGTATGTGGTGCACTTCTGCCATCGAGCTAATACCACTGATGAGATGCTCATAAGAAATCATCACCCTATCCACATCCTTTGTGAGCTTATCTCTAGATTTCAGTTTCATCCGCATTTGTACTTTGTCATTCTGGGTGAGGATCTAGTCTCTCTTTGGCCGGGTGGTAGGGGCCTGTGGGTATATTTCAAACTATTCTAGGATGTTGTATAGTGCTGTAGAGGATTCCTTTAGCTATGCAAACTTTTTCCTCATTTATGCTTGTACTCCTGCCAAGGGAGCGATGATTTGAATCAGAGTCATCATTTCCTCGTAGACTTGTATCATGGTATTTCCCAAGATTTCCAACTCCCCTTGGATAGAGGCTTGTAGCTCGTTGGCTTGAGTGAGTACAAGTTGGAGAATTTGGTTTTCGGTCTCTAGGGCCTTCTTTTCCTCTTCTGTTTGAGCAAACTTTTGCTCAGACACACATAGAATATTTTGCAGAAATAATATTTCTCAGCTCATTATGTTGACATTTTCTTCAGCGAAGGTTACAAAATCGGTTCTGGCCAATGCTATCATTATGGGATTGGTCCTGGTGTCTAGAACTATGTCCTTCTCCATAGTTACTGCCAACGACCCTTGGTTGGATTCTGGGAGAGGCATTTCCTTCTCTCTTTCCTGATCTTATGAGTGTACTGATTGCAAGATAATCCTGTTAGATCCAGTACATCATCCTCTTGTTCCTCTGGGATACTGAGTCTTGAAAGTGGGAGGTGCCCTCCTGTCATGGGTGTTTCTGGGGGTATGTCAATAGGTGGTAGATCTTCCTGCTTCCCGGTTTGCGAGGGTTATGATCCGCTTCCCTCCGCCTCCTTGGATGCCTCTGCATGTTTTTTCTGAGCTTCTTCCTCCTCCCTCTTCTTTTTTGCTTCTTCCTTATCCTGTTCCTGTTTCAGCTTGTTCTCTACTTCCCTTCTCTGCTGATATTATTCTTCTTTCTTCTTGTGGGCCGCTTCCTCTTGCTTCTTTCTTTATTCACCCCTCTGCAGTTTTTTCTGCTGTTCTTCAGCTTGTTTCCTTTGCTTTTCTTCTTCTTCTTGTTGTGCCAGAGCATATTGGGATTTCTTGAGTTCTTATTCTCTTTTCTTTTGTTGTGCCTCAGCCTCTTTACCTCCTCCTTCCTGTTGATTCTTAGGAGGATCACTACCTGTGGTGTTCTTTGGCCTTTTAGACTGTGAGGTCGATTCTCCTCTTGTGGGGTTTTTTCACTTCATGGCATCTACTCTTTCCTCTAGAGTTTGATCATCCTGATGTTGACTTCCTTGGTCTCCATCCAAGTCAGCTTCCTCTTCAGGGGCTTCCTCTCTGAGTGCATTGTACCAGATTTTTACTTCATCTTCCATGACACACTCCATTTGCTGATAAGTCTAGTTGAACTTGGCCCACTTGCAGTGCGTGGGGATGATCCTCTAAAGGTCATAGGACCGGAAGGCTAAGTTTAATAAATGGAAGCCCTTTATGTGTTCAACTTCTTCTTCCACTTCCTTGAAGTCTTTAACCGTGTAGGCACCAATTGTGAGTGGGAGGGTAGGCCATGGTTTCTTCTTGCCCTTGCTCAGGGTCTTAGAGAAACTGCCCGTGATTTGGTAGCATACCTCTTATAATAGCAATTTATCAGTGACGAACTTGGGCAACACATGAGGCACCTTGTGATCCAAAAACTCTGATGAAGGTGCTTTCTTTAATGGGGAACCAATGTGCTACCTTGATAATCGTCTCCATGGCTCTTCTGGACATGCATGGAGGATCTTCATTGAAGAGGTGTCGGTAGAGTGCGGTGGCGAACTTATCTGAGATGACATCAATGTCTTTCTTGTATTTAGTATGCCAGAACACATTTAGATCCTTATGGATTGGTCCACCACTCACTGCGTTCCAGTTGTGTGTCCAATCATTAAAGTGACACCGTGAGCATACTGCATCTAGGAGGTAGGAAGCCATATAGAATTCTGATGCTAATCCCTCCTCCGGTACCTGTGCTACTTATATGTTGACCTTTAGAGCTGATATTAATGGATGTGCCCAGTTAAAATGAGTGCTGTGGGTGGTGACTACGTACATGAGGGGAATCCATGCTCCACTAAAGGTAGTGGCCTCCATTCTGCCATACATTCAGCACATCATGGTCACGACCAGCCTGTAAAATTTCGTTAGGCCCTCAGTCTTATACTCCTGATCTTTCTTTCCTTTGAAATTTTCAGGGCCTTCCCACCAACCCTTCAAGGTATCTCGCACCGACATGTCATGTGTGGTGATCCACTGGGTGTTGAAAGACTCCTCTCTACTCGGGAGTGAGTAGTATAATTCAACATCCTTCCCGATTACATTGGCGAAAGGTTTTCCTACATGATCTTGGATTACCCAAAGCTTTGAATCCACCTTTTGAAGGATCCACTTGATCACCTCTGCGAATGGGAAGATTGGTGGGTGGGCACCTACATAATGCAACTTGGACATCTTAACTTGAATGTACACGTGTTGGTCCATGAGGTCTTCTGGGAATTCCTATTTTGTGAACTCCTGGTAGAGTTCATACCAGGACATCTTAATACCTTTCCCGAAAACACACGTGGTGTCTCTGTAGATGGAAGTTGGTGAAGGAGGAATGTCTCCCTCTGATAGCTCTACTTCCAGGCTCTTGTGTCTCCTTCGAATTGTCAGGGGCCCCATGTCGCTTGAGGCCGAAGAGATGGAAATGCACTCGAGCTCAGATTCGATATTACTTGGCATGTTCAGAAAACAGTCCCATGATAAGATGGACAACATGAAATAAAAATAGAAGAAACACCTACCTGCACTAACTAGTGCCTTGGTTGATCAAGATGGATCACACTGAAGGATCCTAGGTCGTTGCGACCTGCACCGGTCGCAAGGGTCTTAGATTGGAAGGGATGCGACCTAACGACCTAGTGGCATGGTCGCAAGGTTGAAAAGTCACGTTTGCATGAAAATCAGGATTTTGCGACTTTGCAACTTGGCGACTCAACGACCAGGTTGCCAGGTCGCGAGGCCGCGAGGTCACGAAGTCGTATTAGGGATTTTCTGAAAGGAAAATAGGTCGGCGTGATCTACAAGGGAAATTGGGAAAAAATCCAAGGGAAAGAAGCAAATCAAGGTTGAAAGGGTCATAGGAAGTCTAGGGATGGGTGCCCAAAGTGGCAGGATGAAAAAGGAGGGGTCAGAACAGGTCTGGGCATGATAGGATGAGCAAGGGAAAAGTAGCGCTAGGACGAACAAGTGTGAGTGCAAGGGTTGAAGCTGAGGGGAATCTAAGTCAATTACTATCCTAGGCTAGGGGCTGGTAGGTCCATGGTGAATAAAAACAAGAATTGCAAGAAGTTTCAATGACTTACCTGGAAAAAATCGCACTCTGATTGCTCTTCAAGTGCCTTGTTTACTCCGTTGCGCAGGTCAAATGCAACCTATGTGACCCTTTTATTTCTAAAAGGGTTGCACATGTGGGTATTGTAGAAATTATATAACTTATGTGTTATATGTCCAAGATTATCCCGATCTCACACTATTTTAACTTCATGCAAAATATAGAATCTATTCCACCATTGATCATTTGCGGAAATTAAATCAAGATTGCAATGCACACATGAAACAATAAAAATTCACACACATTAACACAGTTGTTTAATGGGAAAGCCTGAAGCTGAAAACCACAACTATTTGTATATAATATATGTCATAGAGATCATGTAACAATCCTCATACAAATTTGATCATATCAAGCTCTTAGTACAATACAATCGCTACACACTAATCAAGAACAATCAACAAAAATCTGCACTGATTTTTTCCCTCCTGATAGCCTGCCTCTACTGCGAAATCCCTGCTGAAGAATGGATTTGAATGAGTTTGAATTGCTCCAGCCTTTCTCACGCAATCCTCACTGGCATCTCCACTGAATGTGTGGTGCATACAATGCAACACTATAGTCACAAATGATAGTCACACTTGCTCTTTCACCAATCTCTCCACTGAGTCTCCACTGATCTGTTCTGCACTGTAGTTAATTGTTTTCTCTGTCCAATTAAATAATGAGTTATTATTTAGTAAATTAATTTAACTAATTAATTCACTCAACTCCACTGAAAGTATCAATTAGTTAGAAATATACACAATCAGTTCAACTATGTTTAACTCCACAAGTGTAGTTAAACTTGAAACCAACTCCACCAACTACTTATCCAACTCCACTAAACTCTGCCACTTGATTTCTTACTAAATTCCTCCATGCATGAACCACCAGTAGCTTTAGGAATTGCGTAATTCCTTCAGCTAGCTGATCTAAACAATCTGTTAACTGAATGTCAGTGCTCCAAGAGAATAAGATAATGTTTAGAGTCCAAATATTATTAAGAGCTAATAATATCCGACATATCTATTTTTAAACTGGCAGTCTAAAAATAGACTCCACCCAAAATGTCTAAAAATAGAAGTCCATCTATTTTTCCAACTTGACCAACCATCCACAAATAGCATCCTGTAACTCATAGAATATGATCGACATGTCTAACAATAGACTTTGCGCCAAAAATAACCTATGGGCCCACTTAGTGAAGGCGACTCTTTTCACTAAGCTCATCATCTTGTTGAATCTCAACACTCCCTCTCAACAAGATAGGGATTATCTTCCATCCCGATCCTGTCTCTATGGTATTCGAATTTTCTCCTGGTGAGCGCCTTCGTCAAAATATCTGCATCTTGATCTTCCGTAGGAATGTAAGAAAGCAACATGATCCTCCGTTGCACACAATCTCTAATATGATGGTAACAGATGTCAATATGTTTATATCTATCATGAAATACTAGATTAATCGAGAGTTTAATGCAACTATGATTATCACAATATATCATAGTAGGATCTAAATGAGAACTGAACAAACCGACCCGGATCTTCCTCATCCATATAGCCTCGCATGCAGCCAAACTTGCTGCCATGTACTCGACCTCCGCTGAATTGAGTGCCACGGATATTTGTTTCCTGTTGTACCAAGAAACTGCTGTAGATCCTGTTAGGGATATGTAATTTTAGCAGACTGGTGAGACTAAAATTGCAGAAACAACATCGTTTCAACCAACTTTGGGATTCTAAGATCTAGCCCTCTTGAATCCAGAGAGGGATCTCTCCAATAAGTGCAAAGATGGATTTGTCTTTGAAGTTTGGGGTAATGATATTAGGCTAGTTATGAAGGCCAAGGGTTTTGTTTGTTTTTTGGATGGTTGAGCATGAATACTGTTTGAGGGGAAAGTTATAAGTGCAAAGAGTTTCAAAGGTAAGAAGTTGCAAGTGAATAGAACAGCTAGGTTAAAAGATAGATATAACACTGGTTTTTAGTCCATTGGGCTATGGAGTCATAACAGGGATTTAATCGAACAACAACATCAAGAGTGATCCAAGGGGCAAGTCATCTATATCACAAGATCATTGAGATTGAAATGATGGGATGGAAACAATAAAGTGTTGGAGGGGTGGAAACTGATAATAATTTCACAAGGGATTTATAGTCAGTCCAAACAAGAAAAAGCCTATTAAGTAACTGTTTAAAACAAACTAAGTGTAGGGCTAACCATTGAATTCTTGTGTAAGTTTGTATTAAAGCAGCTTAATTGACAAACAATCCAGTAATCCACATATTTACCTTCAGAAAGTATGAAAACACCTAAGAGAAAACAAAGTGCAACTTAAGATCAGATAAAGTACTTTTAAACCTAGTCTGCTTTCAGCCAACACCAAGGGAAACTTTCAGAATCTGCCTTTGGAGAATAGAAGCTAGAAACAACGCAAACCATCACTTTCTAGTCTAACTTTAATGAGAAAATAAGGAAAATAAATTTCAAGAACAATGTTTAAAGCAAATAGTAGGATGAGGGAAATCCAACATTCCTAACTGCTTGAACTGTACTAAATCATTCTTGAATAAACAAATAAGAGGAAAACATTAAGATAAAGATTTTCAGTTAGAGAAGGGAACTGATAAACAGTAAATCCTAACTCTGTAAATGTTGTTCTTTATCAGAGAATAGTGAACAATATGGCATACATAGAAGGAAAAAACAATAACAAAGAAAGGGGCACTTCACCAGTAATATAGACCAGGATCCCAAGACACAACTTGTTATTGATGTCAAACCAGTTACAATCTTCAAGTCCAATGTTTCAGTTCAGCAGTCATCTTCACTATTCAGCCTAACTTATCTATTACAAACAGAGCTTCAAGGGCCAGTGAATACTATTTACAATCAGAAGTTTCAAGCTCAATTACATAATAATGCTCAACAACGTAGTCAACCAACAGTTGCTCATCTTCTACTGAGGTATTTATAGAAGAATGAGGAGGTGAGAACTAACAAAAGATCTCAAATATATGATTTCCTGGCCTTTTGAGGGGCTCTATGGAGAAGTGTACAGGTGGACTACTGTATTAATGTTTACATTTATGAATTTAAACATCGGTGGGAGCCTTATTTTACTTTGAGGCTTTGCGTGCTGTGTGGAGTAACTCTGCAGATATTTCTGCATTGAAGTTCCTTACATAAGTAACTCCTCGGCTACGCTGGAGGTGAATATCTTCATCTGATCAATAACTTGGGCCTCTGTGTTGAATGCTTTGAGGCACAGGTGGCGTTTAGGGTAGCTGAGGAATCAATTTGCCTCAAATACAACGGTGGAGGTCTTTTCTTCCTGATAGATCTTCTTGATTTTCTATTAATTCTTTTTTAATTTGGGGGATTAGGCTTTTGATATTCAATCTTAGCCGTAATACCCAAATTTGTCTTCAATCTTCATTTTTCCGCGCTCTGTCTTCAACAACTGATACTCTTTAACATCTTGTTTAAAACATAGTGTCTTTTCAATGTGTAGAGCCGTGCTGGGCCTTAAATGTATCAATGCTCATAGAGCATCGACAAGCAATGAATAGAGCCTGGCGGACGGTCCTTTTTAATAGCTCAAAGGCGCAGGAAATGTCTTTCCAGGCCTTCGGATTTCCTTCATTATTTCAATAGAAAACCATTAAAACACCTGCAAAACAAAAAGACAAATTAAGAAATCCTGCAGAATTAGGTTTAAACTGCTTCAGATGGTGGGAGCGGAGCATAGCCGTTGGATCTGGATGAGTGGACGGTCCAGATCTAATCGGGAGTTTGCAATCGGCGGGAGGAGAAAAGGGGTCCAATGAAAATCTCTGATGCGATTGCGCGATCAGGAGGGCAGAAGCGATGGCCGTTGATCTAAGGGCGAGATCAACGACGGGGAGCGAATCGGAGGAACAACGGTCGGGGGAAAGAATAAATGCATGCGATTGAAAAAAGTGATGCAACGAAGTGCAGACCGTCGATCTAAGGAGTAGATCAATGGCGGTGAACGAATCGGGGGACTGGCCGATCGGAGGGGGAAAACAAAGCATGCGATGTAACTTTGCGATGCGATCTGAAATCGTCGATGCGACGGAGCAATGGCCATTTGATCGGCTTTCGATCAATGACGGGGATTAGTTCTAAGAATGAACCGACAGAAAACCCTTTTAATATATGAAAACCCAAAAAATGAAATAAAAAAAAAAGGTTTTTATGCTTTGGGGGTGGAAAAATATGTATAAAGCTGATAGGCGCCCGACTGCGGGACCTTTGGTCTTTATGAAAAGTTATATGACTCGGGGCTTATATAATACAAAGGGGCTAATCGCAATCGAGCCATCGGGCCCGGTCTTTTTAATCTACCCATTAGAAAACTGTGATGCGATCCAGCACTTGGGACTTTGACACTCGGTCCTGGGCATAAGTCATATGAAACGGGGGCGGGGGGAAGTTTTAACACACAAGACCCAATCGCATCGGAAATTTGATGCGGGTCTTTCAATCTAACCATTGTGAAAACTTCGATTGCGATTGCGCGATCGGTCTTTCAATCAACGCATTGAAATATTTCAACACGTGACTTGGATTTTTTAGTTAAAACTTTGGAAAAGTGGGTTTCGAGATTTTATAAAGGAAAAATGGATCGGGCATGAAGTATTTACAAGGTTTAAGCGTCGGGTCGGGCCCACGTTTTAATATAAAAATGATAGTGCGATCGAGGATTTTTTCAATATAAAGGCTGATCGCATCAGAACTTTTTAATACAAGCTAATCGCATCGGAACTTTGGATGATGGCAAAAGACTTGCGCACTTCGGATTTGTGCGATGCGATAAGCGCCAGGAGGGCTTAGCACCTGGTTTTCGGGTAAGGGGCATGTGGGGGGAAGTGGTTAGGACTTAGCCCAAAGGGACTTAGGTCCATAGTAATAAAACTTTGTTTTTTATGAAAATTTCATAGTTTTTCAATGGGAATGGGGGTTCTGAAATAGTTAAAAAGTGAGTTTTTAACTATGGAAAGAGGGTTTTCATGAAGGGAAGAAAGGCAAACATGAATAATAGAGGAAATTTATGAAGAAAAGGGGAAGCAAATGAAGGTCAATTTTGAAAGAAGGGAAGGGGAAAAAATGATGATTTTGCAGCAGTTTCTTCTCATGATTTCAACAGAATTTCTGAGTACGAAAAAGAAAACAGTAACTGAAGATTTTGGACAGAGGCATGAGGCCTTCAAGGAGTCTTCAAGAGCCAACAATTTTTAGTGATAAAATTTGTTCCTTGGAGGCTCAAAAAGTCTTAGCCACCTTTTGGTATAACAAATATTATAGGTGGCTAACAGTGGCTCCACTTGGGGATGATGCCTTCTTGAAGGCATCAAGAACTTCAAACTTGCTTTCTCTGGGAGGCTGACATGTGCCATAGCCATTATTCTTTCTGGGAGGCAGACCTGTGCCTGATCCATTGGGCTGCTCTTCCTTTGTTGGGATGATCTTGCTCTAAAAAGCAATTTAACAACCATAAAAACAATGGATCTTTCATCAATCAAGCTTTCTACCTACCCAATCCTACTTTATCTAACATTTTTTCTTCATTTAGAGTGCACTTGGATTGGCAAACTCTATTTACAACATTTTATTCTTTTGAAAGCAGGAAATCTAATCTATTTCTACTCCTTATTTCTCCCTGAACTCAGATTAAACAGTTGAGTTCAGATGCTTCTCTACCTATTCTACTATATGTTGGGATTAAACTGTCCAACAAATTTTATTCTCTAATTTCTACAACAAAAATTTAAAAGCATTCAAGTCAGGTTTAAACAGTCTAACTTGATGCTGATTTATGACATGAAACAAACTGCACATAGACATTTATTTTGCAGAAAAATTAAACCAAAATGGAAGGCTTAAGATCTGAAAATTCAAGCACTTCCTTCACTCTTTTACAACTTTGTTTTGACTCTCGCTTGAGCTGTTCTTTCTTGTTTTCTGGTTCAGATTTTGAGCTATTTAGAACCAGATTTTAACACATTTTTGACTCAGAATTTTGAAACAGATTTGAGTCATCTCTTGTTTGGAAACTTAGGTTCAGATTTTAAGCATGTTTGAACCTTTGATTTCTATCCTAAACTATCTACTGGTAAGCCAAGATTAAACAGTTTGGCGAATCAAATTCACTATCCTATCAACAGAAAATTTAAAACTAATTAGTCAAGATTAAACAATTTGAATAACTAGAAGTGTGTTTTGTAGGAGTGGCATTTAAACTTGCACACTTTCAGATTTGTTTCTCTTTTTGGTATGGGGCTGTACCTTTATTGTTTTATCAATCTGCCCTCTTTTCTTTCTTTCATTGTTTTTGTATTTTTGATTTTTCTAACTTTGACTGCAATGGTGGATGAGATATTTATAATGGAAAAAAGATAAAAAGGCTTCCAAAAATTTCATGGATCAAGAGAAGTAATGTTTAAGCATCATGCCATTGATAGGACCTCCAAAGAATTCTGCCCCATTCAACTCTTGCAAGAAAAATGCATTGTTACCAGCAGCTGAATGAATTGAGTAAGGGCCAATCCATAAGTTGTCAAATTTTCCATGCTTTCCCTTGTCTTCCTTCCTTGAGTCCCACTTTAAAACTTTATCTCCAATCTTGAAATTGCTGGCCTTTGTTCTCCTGTCAAAAAGATTTTTAATGCTGTCCTGTTTCTGCAATGCTTTGTTATAAACTTCCTCTCTGGTTTGCTGAAGATGAATGGTCTGATTTATTCTCCTGATCATGTCATTATCTTCAGTTTGCAATTCTTGAGTCAAATTCATTACTGGTACACCAAGGATGTTTGGAAAAATTGCATCAATACCATACACGAGCTGAAAAGGTGACATGCCAATAGATTTCTTCAAAGTCAATCTGTCAGCCCAAAGTGCATGAACAAGCTTTGTGTGCCAAGACTTTTTGTTATCCTCCAACAATTTCTTGATTATGTTCACTAGAATTTTGTTTGAGGATTCTGCAAGTCCATTACCTTGAGGGTAATAGGCCGTGGAATGCCCCAAAGTTATATGATATCTATGACAGAACTCAACCATCTTCTTTGATCCAAATGCTGCTGCATTATCAGTGATGATCTTGGTAGGACAATCAAATCTGGAGAGAATGTTAGTCTCTATGAATTTTATAATAACTGAATCATTGGCCTGTCTACAAGGTATGGCTTCTATCCACTTAGTGAAATAGTCTGTGGTAGTGAGAATCCATCTATGTTGGGCAGAAGATGAGGGATGGATTTCTCCTATGAAGTCAAGTCCCCACTGTTGAAATGGGGCTTCAACAATGATTGGATGCAGAGGTTGGGGCAGGAGTTTTCTTTTGCCTTCAAAAAGTTGACATTTATGACAGGCTAAGATCATCTTGTGGATATCATGAAAAAGAGTAGGCCAATAGAAACCAGCCCTCAAATTTTTTTTGGCTGTTGTCCTCCAATACAAATGACCTCCACACTCCCCTTCATGGAACTCGTGCTTAACCTTCTCTGCATCAAACTCAGGCAAACATTTAAGCAATAGACCACTTGCTTTTTTCCAATAAAGACATCTATCTATAATGCAATAGTTTACAGCTTTCAATTTAAGGAATCTTGCCTTTGTTTTTGTCAAACCAGGAGGTGTATTCAATTTAAGCAAAACATAAATAATATCAGAATGCCAAGGAAAATTCATAAAATGATCTTCAACTATAGAAGTTGAGAATTATTCTTGGTCATCCAAAGCATTAATCATATTAATATCAAGAACTTCAAAGTTGGATTCAACCATCAATCTAGCCAGACCTTGGCCTTTGATGAGTTTAGTGGGTTTTATCTCTAAATCATACTCAAGAATAACAACAATCCACTTACCTCTCTTACCATCTGGGTCTTGTGTCAGAATGTCTTTAACAACTGAATTTGGGACAAAGGAAATGGTGTGTGAGTGAAGGATGTATACTCTGAAGTCTTTCAAAGCTTTAACCAAAGCAAAAGCTTTCTTTTCCATAATGTTATACTTCAAAGGGGCATCCCTCAATGCCTTGCTAAAGAATGCAATAGGCTGCTCTTGTCCTTGTGGATTTTTCTGTAAAAGGACAACAACTATGGTATGCTCCGATGCAAATGAAAAGACATAAAAATCTTTTGAAAAATCAGGACTTATTAGAATCAGTGTTTTGGTTAATGCTCGTTTCACCAACTCAAAGGACTTCCTTGCTTCCAATGTCCATTTTACCCTTTGCTCCTTCTTCAACATGTTTGTGATATTCCTAAGGAGCTCAACCAAATTGGGGATGAACCTTCTCAAAAATTTAATCTTTCCAATGAAATATTGCAACTCTTTAATGTTTCGAGGATGAGAGATTTGCAATATGGCCTCAATCCTCTTGGGATCTATCTTTATACCCTCCTCCGAAATAATGTGCCCAAGAAGTTTACCTTCTTGGAGACCAAATAGTGTCTTCTTAGGGTTTAAAGATATCCCAAACTTTCTGCATTTATCGAAAACCTTTCTCAAATGTTCTAAGTGCTCTTCATCTGTTTTTGAAAACACAGTGACATCATCTAGATAGATAATGATGAAGTAGCTCAGCTCTTCCGAGAATGCTATGTCCATGGCTCTTGGAAAAGTTTCTCCAGCATTCATTAGACCAAAAGGCATTTTCACATACATGAAAGTGCCCCATGGTGTAGTGAAGGCTGTCTTTAATTGATTAGCAGGGTGAAATAAGATTTGATTGTACCCTGAATAGCCATCCAACAAAGAAATTCTTTTAGAACCTACCACCCTTTGCAAAATATGATCCATCTTGGGCAAAGGGTAGTTGTCTTTTAATGAAGCTTTGTTTAAGTCTCTAAAGTCTACACAAAGCCTGATTTCTCCAGTTTTCTTCCTAACAGACACCAGATTAGATACCAATTCAAAATATCTAATAGGGACAATAATACCAGCATCATTCATTTTCATGATCTCCTTCTGAACCAATGGTAACTGAACAGGGTTTATTCTGCGCAGTTTCTGTTTGAATGGTTTTTGGTTCTCCTTGAGGGGAATTTTGTGTTGTATTATTTCAGTGTCATAGGATTTAAGATCTTCGTAGCTCCAGGAAAAAACACCGGAAAACTCTTTAAACAACTCAATATATTTAAGTTTAATGTGAGCTAGTAAAGTCTTAGACAGTTTAATCATCATAGGTTTAAGTTCACTGCCTATATTGCACTCTTCTACCTCAGTCTCTACAGGTTCTAGTTTTGGTTTATTTGCCACATCATTAAAATCGAACAACTCTTCCAAAGGAGCCAAACCTTTAGGCAAACTTTCATCTTTAGAATGCAGAGTTTCTAACTCCTCTGTTCTAGATTCTGCACTCATTTCTGTTTCACTTTTAAGTTTGCTTGACAACAGATTTACATTAGCAAGTTTGGGAGACGGTTCTTATTCATCAAGAAAATTTTCTTCCTTGCAGTTTGTTTCATAGTCTGAGTCCGAACGGTTTAGTTCGAATTCATTTTTGAATTGCATGAAGTCTTCTATTTGTTTGTCATTGTCAAACACCTGCCAATATTTCTCATTATCAGGCACAGCTAGTCTGAATTTTACCTGAGTTGTGCAGTCTTTGGTGTTATGTGGCGTCAAGCATGTTCTAGCTGCGTAGGCTAAGCTGTGGGCTGCAATGTTTTTCTTTCTTGGGACAAAAATCAATTGGGACTCTTCAAAAGTTTCCAAAATGTCCACGACAACGTTCCGGTAGGCCCGAAGTCTGGGATGATGAGCGTTATACTTCCCATTGACTTGCCTAATGATTAACTCTGAATCCCCGTGAACTTTAATTCTTTTGGCTCCTATCTTTTTTAATAAACGTAAGCCTAAAAGCAGGGACTCATATTCCGCTATGCTATTGGAACACTGAAAGTTTAGTTTATAGGAAATGTTTTCTATGTGATTGTTTTCAGTATTAGTAATCCAAACACCTGCGCCTGCGTTAGTTTTAGTGCAATATCCATAAAAAAACATACTCCATAGAGGACCATTTTTGGATTCGACTATTCGGTTACCGTCCTCTTCAACTAACATGCTCAACAGTTGTGGAATGTCAGCACTTAGTCGTATTTGTTTTGATTCCCCAGGATTTGCGTTCATTTGAGGGTCGTCTTCTTTAGTGTCCAGGTTCAAAAGCGAAGGACGTATGACCTGTAATTCAAGACTCTTATTTATTTTGCTAACGTCTTCCAACGAAACAAACTGTTTCTTCAGTTTTGTGGTATTTACCTCCTCCTCTTTATCGGCCTTTAACTCTATCAAAGTTATTTGTTCATCTAATGTTTCTTCGTTAAAAAGGATAAATGAATCAAAGCCAGTATCTACAGAGTATAAAGGGGAGTTCTGCGGTCTGTCTTGACTCTTAACCATGTATTGCATATGAGACTCCCTGTAAAGTCTTCTATTCTGATTGAAAACAGGGATATTCGCATAGGTCATGTCCATTTGCATAGTCCCCTGTAACTTAGCTCCCCAAGACCTTGATAGTAACATTCCATACTTGGGGGGGACATCAGCCACAACAATATCCATAACAAGGCATTTGGCTGGAATCTAGGCTAAGTTAACACAAAGGTCTTTGATTAATCCTAAACACCTTACTCTACTGGAATCAAAGGAGTACAGGTCTTTATATGGTCTGGTAATTTCTAAACCAAGGCTCTCCATTACAGCTTTAGGCATTAAATTATGAGAAGCCCTGGAATCATGCATAGCGTTGTGTAAAATTTTGTCATGAATGTTTAAACTTACATAAAAGGGAGGAACAGGTCCTTCTTGATATTTACCTTCAATATTTGGACCAAAAATAAGCTCTGGCTGGTCATCATTAAGATTGACTGTATCCCCATTTTCCTCTATATTTAGAGCCTTCAAAATTTGGGTTCTATATACATGTTGGGCAGCTAACTCAGTTAAGGGAACAAAGATTTTGATTTTGGAAATTTCCTGCTCCAGGCTGAAAGGAATTTGGCTCTTAAAAGTGCTGGTTTCAGCATTATTAACTGTCACTCTATCAAAATTATCAACTTGCTGATTTGTTTTATTTATGCTTGACACAATAGTTTTAACAGGAGTACTAGCTGAAGTGTTAGTACTACTAGTGTCTGCACTCTGTTTTTCATTGTTTTGAGTGCTTTTCCCTTTGCCTTTATCATAATTTACAGCTACTATTTTGTCCTTCTGTTTGACAACTTTAGGCTTGGTTATAGTGCTGTTTTGTGAAGATTGGTCAGAGGTTTTGGTGTTGGGAGTTTTTTGACTAGTTTTGCTTCTAAGGTCATATTCTCTTTGAGACTCAATGATGAAATTTTCCATGTCTTGATAATCATTTCCATCATTATCTCTTTTGTCATCATAAGGTGTATATAGACCTTGTTTTTTATCATAATGAATCTCAAAATCATCATCCTCCACCCCGAACATGTTGATATCATCTCCCTCTGTTATCTCATCCATTTCCTCAACCTCACATAGTTTTGATGAAAGGGAGGAGTGATCTGCTGATCATCTTCCCTAGGCCTGTTTGGAGGTTGGTTCCTTCTAACATTCTGATTTTGGTTCTGGTTTCTATTTTGAGGAGCAGTTTGGTTTTGATTTGCTTGTGCTCTCTTAATTATGCTCATCTCTTTCATCATTTTCTCCATCTTTGAGATTGAAGTAGAAGGTGTGTTTTCCTCTCTAAAAGACACTCTCTTTTCATTTTTCATTCTTGCTCTTTTCTCCATTAAGTTGACTTCCACAGAAAGAGCACCT
Source organism: Pinus albicaulis (assembly GCA_034641835.2). Lineage (NCBI taxonomy): Eukaryota > Viridiplantae > Streptophyta > Pinopsida > Pinales > Pinaceae > Pinus > Pinus albicaulis. The sequence goes on from CM076573.1 coordinate 452,140,238, forward strand.
CTTTGCATATCTTCAAGAGTTGCAAAATATCTTTCTCTCAGCTGATAGGTCATGTCAGAGTCAAACCCTTCAGGAAACTTGTTTAAAGCTAAGCCTTGTGGAGGTTTTAGTTCTGGAGAGAGTGCATTGTATACACTATTGAATCTAGTGCAGTAAGCTTGCACACTTTCCCCAGTGTTTATATGGAGGTTCTTGTAATCAGAAAGGACTTGGAGCAGATTCTTCTTTACTTCCCATTTGTTTAAGAATGTTTGATGGAAGCCTTGGAGATCATTAATACTATGGGGGGCTAGAATTTTGAACCATTTTCTTACTTCTCCCCCTAAACTCTGAGAAAATAAGCTAAGCTTGATAGAATCATCATCAATTTCATTTCTATCAAAGTAGTCATTCATCTTATCCACATGTTGTGATGCATTTGTAGCATTGTTAGCATCATATAATGGAATTTTGGACTGGTAGTCCTGTGGAAGATTGACTAATGGTACAGGAAGGACTAGGGGAGCATACCATGCAGCCATGGAAGGAGGTGGAGGTGGATTTACAAGAGGGACAGTGGGCTGAAGTGGAGTGGTTTGGACAGTGGATGTAGGATGCGTAGAAGTGGATGGACCAGGAATAGACTGCTGAGCTGATCTTGGATGAGAGACACCTAAATTGTGAAGGAAATGCAAATCAAGGGGTGTTGTTTCTCTATTACCAGGATGTTCACTTGTCTCAGGGGATGAAAGTGAAAATTCAGAGTCTAGCTGAGTTATATCATCAAATGACCTAGTTCTAAATGGATTTACTAAGTCAGGTTGTGATTGTTGTAGAGCTGTAAGATTTTCGAGAACTGAATTAGCTCTCAAGGGTGATCTGAAAACAATTGATAATTTAATCCTATGAGACTTCCAAAGGATGCTTTCTGGGTCATCAACTATCTCAGGTGGATCCGGGTCCGAATGGGCTCTAGTGTGAATCTTTCTAGAAGCCACTATGCTATGTTTTCTAGACCCAAATAAACAAGAAAAGTTCAACCAGATATGACACTCTTTAAGAGGTTAACTAATCTGTTTGAAATTCAATCCTATAGTCCTCTAACTGAGTTTGAAAGATGTTATAATGATAAGGGTTCTTCCCAGTGGAGTCTTAAGGTCTGTTAAGGATTGTGGAGTCGCCAAGTGGAAGTTTTTAGCTCGAAAGGAAGTAAAAGGTTTTATGGTCCACCACCATGTTTATTGAGAACCAGTCTGAAATATTTTTAGGTTTTTCTAAGTTATTTTTCAATTGTATGGTTTTTAAGAATATCCTAACTTTGTTTCAAAACTTAGCTACGGTTATGAGACAAAAGAGTTTACTCTTATGGCTAAGCCAGCTGATCTTTCAAGGTTAGATAAAGTCTTAAGAGAATCCTAGGTCTTATCTAGTTTGTCATTGATTCAAACAATTTTTACCATGATTACCATGACTTGGTAGTGCTTGAAAACACTTCTTTTTACTCTCAATGTTTTATGAAGTGTTTAAGGGAAATGCCTTCCCCAGCGGAGTCGCCAGAAATGTTAGGGATCTGTAATTTTAGCAGACTGGTGAGACTAAAACTGCAGAAACAACATCGTTTCAACCAACTTTGGGATTCTAGGATCTAGCCCTCCTGAATCCGGAGAGGGATCTCTCCAATAAGTGCAAGGATGGATTTGTCTTTGAAGTTTGGGGTAATGATATTAGGCTAGTTATGAAGGCCAAGGGTTTTGTTTGTTTTTGGATGGTTGAGCATGAATACTGATTTGAGGGGAAAGTTATAAGTGCAAAGAGTTTTGTATAGTAGAAAGTTGCAAATGTATAGAACAAAATATAGGTTAAAAGAGCAGATAACTACTGCTTCTAGTCCATTGGGCTATGGATTCATAACCGGGCTTTAATCGAACAACAACATCAAGAGTGATCCAAGGGGAAAGTCATCTACATCACAAGATTATTGAGATTATAATGATGGAATGGGAACAATAAAGTGTTGGAGAGGTGGAAACTGATAATAATTTCACAAAGGATTTATAGTCAGTCCAAACAAGAAAATCCTCTTAAGTAACTGTTTAAAACCAACCAAGTGCAGGGCTAACCATTGAATTCTTGGGCAAGTTTGCATTAAAGCAGCTTAATTGACAAAAAATCCAGTAATCCACATAATTACCTTCAGAAAGTATGAAAACATATAAGAGAAGACAAAGTATAAACTTAAGATCAGATAACGTACTTTTAAACCTAGTCTGCTTTCAGTTAACACCAAGGGAAACTTTTAGAATATTCCTTTGGAGAATAGAAGCTAGAAACAGGGAAAACCATCACTTTTCTAGTCGAAATTTAATAAGAAAATAAGGAAAATAACTCTCAAGAACAATGTTTAGAGCAAACAGTAGGACGAGGGAACTCCAACATTCCTAACTGCTTAAACTCTGGTGAGCTAAATTGTCTTTTAATAAACAAATAAGAGGAAAAATATTAAGATACATATTTTCTGCCAGAGAAGGGAACTGATAAATAACCTGTAAATCCTAACTCGTAAAATCCTGTTCTTTATCGCAGAATAGTGAACAATATGCAGTATACATAGAAGGAAAAAACAATAACAAAGAAAGGGGCACTTCACCAGTAATATAGACCAGGATCCCAAGAAACAACTTGTTATTGATGTCAAACCAGTTAAAATATTCAAGTCCAAAGTTTCAGTTCAACAGTCATCTTCACTATTCAGCCTAACTTATCTATTACAAACAGAGCTTCAAGGGCCAGTGAATACTATTTAAAATCAGAATTTTCAAGCTCAATTACATAATAATGCTCAGCAACGTAGTCAACCAACAGTTGCTCATCTTCTACTGAGGTATTTATAGAAGAATGAGGAAGTGAGAACTAACAAAAGATCTCAAAGATCATTAATACAGATTAAATGACTTCCTGGCCTTTTGAGGGGCTCTATGGAGAAGTGAACAGGTGGACTACTGTATTAATGTTTACATTTATGAATTTAAACATCGGTGGGAGCCTTATTTTACTTTGAGGCTTTGTGTGCTGTGTGGAGTAACTCTGCAGATATTTCTGCATTGAAGTTCCTTGCAAAAGTAACTCCCCGGCTGCGCTGGAGGCGAATATCTTCATCTGATCAATAAATTTGGCCTCTGTGTTGAATGCTTTGAGGCACAGGTGGCATTTAGGGTAGCTGAGGAATCAATTTTCCTCAAATACAGCGATGGAGGTCTTTTCTTCCTGATAGATCTTCTTGATTTTCTATTAATTCTGTTTTAATTTAGGGGATTAGGCTTTTGATATTCAATCTTAGCCGTAATCCCCAAATTTGTCTTCAATCTTCATTCTGCCGCGCTCTGTCTTCAACAACTGATACTCTTTAACATCTTGTTTAAAACATAGTGTCTTGTCAATGTGTAGAGCCGTGCTGGGCCTTAAAGGTATCAATGCTCATAGAGCATCGACAAACAATGAATAGAGCTTGGCGGATGATCCTTTTTAATAGCTCAAAGGCGCAGGAAATATCTTTCCCGGCCTTCGTATTTCCTTCATTATTTCAATAGAAAACCATTAAAACAGCTACAAAACACAAAGACAAATTAATAAATCCTGCAGAATTAGGTTTAAACTGCTTCAGATGGCAGGAGTGGAGCGTAGCTGTTGGATCTGGACGAGTGGACGGTCCAGATCTAATCGAGAGTTTGTAATCGGCGGGAGGAGAAAAGGGGTGCGATGAAAATATCCGATGTGATTGCGCGATCGGGAGGGCGGAAGCGATTAGGCGATGGCCGTTGATCTAAGGGTGAGATCAACGACGGGGAGTGAATCGGAGGAAAAACGGTCGGGGGAAAGAATAAATGCATGCGATTGAAAAAAGCGATGCGACGAAGCGCAAACCGTCGATCTAAGGAGTAGATCAATGGCGGTGAACGAATCGGGGGACTGGCCGATCGGAGAGGGCAAACAAAGCATGCGATGTAACTTTGCGATGCGATCTAAAATCGCTGATGGGACGGAGCGATGCCTGTTTGATCGGCTTTCGATCAACGTCGGGGATTAATTCTAAGAATGAAACAGCAGAAAACCGTTTTAATATATGAAAACCCAAAAAATGAAATAAAACAAAGGTTTTTATGCTTCGGGGGCGGAAAAATATGTATAAAGATGATAGGCTCCCGAATGCGGGACCTTTGGTCTTTATGAAAAGTTATATGACTCGGGGCTTATATAATACAAAGGGGCTAATCGCAATCGAGCCATCGGGCCCGGTCTTTTTAATCTCCCCATTGGAAAACTGCGATGCAATCCAGCGCTTGGGACTTTGACACTCGGTCCTGGGCATAAGTCATATGAAACGGAGGCGGGGGGAAGTTTTAACACACAAGACCCAATCGCATCGGAACTTTGATGCGGGTCTTTCAATCTAACCATTGTGAAAACTCCGATTGCAATTGCGCGATCGGTCTTTCAATCAACCCATTGAAATATTTCAACACGTGACTTGGATTTTTTAGTTAAAACTTTGGAAAATTGGGTTTCAAGATTTTATAAAGGAAAAATGGATTGGGCATGAAGTATTTACAAGGTTTAAGCAAGGTTTAAGGATTTTTTCAATATAAACGCTGATCACATCAGAACTTTTTAATACAAGCTAATCGCATCAGAACTTTGGATGATTGCAAAAGAATTGCGCACTTTGGATTTGTGCGATGCGATAAGCGTCAGGAGGGCTTAACACCTGGTTTTCGGGTAAGGGGCATGTGGGGGGAAGTGGTTAGGACTTAGCCCAAAGGGGCTCAGGTCCATGGTAATAAAACTTGGTTTTTTATGAAAATTTCATAGTTTTTCAATGGGAGTGGGGGTTCTGAAATAGTTAAAAAGTGAGTTTTTAACTATGGAAAGAGGGTTTTCATGAAGGGAAGAAAGGAAAACATGAATAATAGAGGAAATTTATGAAGAAAAGGTGAAGCAAATGAAGGTCAATTTTGAAATAAGGGAAGGGGAAAAAATGATGATTTTGCAGTAGTTTCTTCTCATGATTTCAGCAGAATTTTATGAGTATAAAAAGTGGGAACAACAAATGAAGATTTTGGATAGAGGCATGAGGCCTGCAAGGAGTCTTCAATAGCCAACAATTTTTAGTGATAAAATTTTTCCTTGGAGGCTCAAAAAGTCTTAGCCACCTTTTGGTATAAAAAATATTATAGGTGGCTAACAACATGAAAGTTGCAATACTAAGAGAGTTCTTTCTTGCAAGTCACTGTCATTTTTGTCTGTTAACTTTTTTTTTTGTTTCCTGTGAGCTAAAAAAAAAATTATGTATGTGAACCCTTGTTAAAACTTGTATATGTATATGCACTTGTGTAACTAGACTTTGTCACACAATGTTGGACAAGAAACTGAGAGACGACATATTGGCTTAAGAATGGAAGGTAGGACCATTGATTTGAGATATCTTGAAGAAGGAGTTGTACATAGCAGCTTGAAAGTTGAAAGAGAAGAAGGTGAGTTGTTAGCTACTCCAAAGACTGAGGATTGACAAAACACATTGTATGCCAATGCTAGAAATGTAGTGTCTGGTACAGATGATGTGCCTATAGAGGAGGATAATGGTGCAAATAGGAAATATAGGAATAGACGTGAAGATGAAGAGGTTGACTGTGGTGTTGAGGTAGGAGGAGAACATGATGATGATGCGGATGATGAGGGGGAAAACATTCCTCAAAGAGCGACCGAGGATAGTGAGAATGCTTCTGAAGCTGGTGATTTTCATGATGATGATGCCAAATCTAGCCAGCTTTATCGTAGATGAGGATTTTGAATGTTCAAATTATAAGTGGCAATGGCTGCCTGGTGTTGAGGGGAGGGTTGCAAACAGTGCCTGATTTACTCTTGATAATCAGAAAAATAAAAGTGTGCTCTACATGAAAAACTTGTTTTCTTAAAGATACCTTAGCGACTTCCAAAACATATACAGTTGATCCCTAGCCGAGGACACGAACTGTACAATGTTTCAAATCAAGTGCTTGTGTTCCATAACAATCCAACTGAATTCCTAAAGCAGTAGTGACTCTAGGTCCCTTTGCCAAAGAGCTCCCAATCGTCATTCTTTTAACATGAAAACAAATGCTTTCCCTTAAAGAGACCTGGCTACCCCATGCTCAAGGTATGCTCCCATACTAATGAATACAACAAGGGAATATATTGAAAAATAGCTTCACTTCTAGGCTTTCTGCTGCCAAGAAAAATGCCCAGAATGGACCTTTTCCCACTGCAACGAGTCTCTTTACCAACTGCCATTCACTTCTTACGAAAGAGCTACTCAAACATATTTAACAATCACAAATAATGGTTTCCCCTGGAATATGTACAAGAAATTCAGAGATTGTCTAGAACAACTATTAAAAAATGAATCTAGAGTGAGGACAAGTGGCTATCGTGAGTCATGGCTACTTAGAGATGGGGTTTTTGCTCCTAGTATTATGCTTAAAGTGCTCTATAGAAGTGAGGAGGTTGAAAGTGTTAGTTTTACCTGTTGCTGCTTATGTGTTCTCCCACAGAAGATGTGCAACAATGATGAGCAAATTTTCATTAGCATATCTGTAGCAGCCTCAGATTCTGTGCCACCTTGGGTTGTTGTGAGGTTGAGGTGGCACAATTAGAATTTATTTTCTAGTTTAGGAAGGAGCTCACTGTTTTTTATTTAACAGGTGTTTTTTCAATGTTGTTAAGGGCATAGTTTATAAGTTTCGACAAAGTGCATGAGCTAGAGGATGTTCCAAATTTAGCTAGGTGTTGGTTCCTAGGAAAATCTATCATGTATGCATGGGCACACCTTTTTAGGTATCCAATTGAAATAATTTTTGTTCCTAATTTGGGTGCACCCCAAGGATGGTCTATTTTTGTAATTCCTTGGCATTTTCTTGTCTTATAAAAGAAAGATAGGGTAGGGGTGTTGTTTATTTAGTTTTGAGCTATTGATTTGTAATCATATTATTCTTCCCATCAATTAAGATATGAGCAATTGTGTGTAGCTAAGTCTATATGCTATTTGTAATTCCAGAACTTTGATTACTCAAATTTAGTACATTACAGTGTGCTATTCCGAAGCTTGTTATTTGTGTTTTTCAGACATATGTGTTTATAGATCTAGGACTGTGTTTTCTACTACGTGGATAGGAAGTTAAGTTCTTAGTTTCCTAGCGGTTAGGGTTTCATTTTAGGAGTGCATATTTGCATACCATGTTATGAAAATTTAACAGGGTATCAAAGAATATTTTCTGAGATTTTCCAATATGTATATGGAATGGAATACTACCTGTGAGAGGGAGTTGTTGGAGGTTCTTAGTGTCTCTGATGCCCCAACTTCAACAATTGAAGCTAAACTGTACTTGAGATAGTTGTTGGTGTCTGTGAGAGGGTTGTGGGTGAGATTCTTGTGAGATCCGAATGAATGAAACATTTTTTATGACTAGGAGAGTTGATTTGCACCCATGATAGGTTGCTGGTATGATTTTTACCCGTATTGGATGATTTGTTTGGTTGAGGTGTGTTCCATGAGTTACATATATGACTAGTCACTAGTCTTGGTCTCAGAGTGTGACTGTCTAGTGTGTGCATCCAACTTTACACCTTGGAAGTGCATTCTATAGATGTTGTTAGAGGAGGTTGATCTGTGGTGTTTTGTGGAGGCTATGGTTACAACTCCTACCAACCCTATGTAGTTGGGTTAATACACTAAGAAGATGACCAAACTGAAGATTTCTTGATTTTGTGAAAGATCATTTGATCCTCACATTTTGAAGAACTCGGTTCCATATGATACCTTGATCACTCTATATGATAGTGTGAAATTGTATTGTTTCCTTGCAATTGCTTCCAAACTTGTGGTTCTTTCCAAAAATCCCTAGGGTTATATTTTGATTTCATTGGAAACTTTTACTGTTCATTTGTCACAAATTCACTCTCTTTTGGCTTTATTAACAACATTGCAAAGTTCTCAATACTTTGGTCTTTTTTGTATGGTGCTCTTGCCTTATTACAATTCTCATCCAACCATTGGTTCACTAGAATAATATTAGAGAATTTATTGGAGTTCAATTCAACATCTACATAACTGATGGGTGGGTTGAATTCTCTTGCTAGTGACAACTCTAACCTAGTGAACACGTCAATGGGTGGAGTGGTGGTCAGTGACTTGATGCTTTGCATCAACCATATTTTATATACTTGATGCAGTCAACTTTTTCTCAAATTGTGATAGATTTAAAAGTTGATTTTTTTGTATGGTTAAAGTAGGTATTTGATGTACAAAGAATACATTAGGATGTGAGGTTGTGGACCATTCTTACTAGAGTGTCAAGCAGGAGCCTCTAGAGCACCATTTCACAACGATTTTATGAGAAACGATGCTCCAGGGGCTCATGCTATACAGTCTAACAACACTGGTCCACAACCTCACATCCTAATATATTCTTTGTACATCAAATACCCATTTCAACCATACAACAAAATCATCTTATGAATCTATCACAAATTTTGATATAAAGTTGATATTTACCCATACACATTAAAAAAAAAATGCAAAATGTCTACATAATTATGAAGTTTTAAACATGTCATATTAGTGGATTAATCATGGACTGTCAACTGTTAGTAATACACAGTTAATATTGTTGATATTGTAGTTACAAACTACACACTTAAACTAGAACTAGATAATAGGAAGAGTAAACAATGATTTTATGAAATGAAGTAAGGCATCATGCCCAAAATGTTATCTTTATGAAATAGGTCATAATGACCAAAGAGTCATGTTTATGAAATAGGCCATGTGTCCACTTTCAAAAATAGAGATATTGTATTACAAAATATAAATTGAAAGTATGAAAATTGAAATATTTAATATCATAATAAAAGAAATGAAAACAGAGAATTATTCCAATAAGATAATATAATTTTGTTAATGTCCAACAAATGATCAATCTAGTATCTAATATTCCTTCCTGTTAGCACTACCACGAGCATACACATGGATTCATATGTGGAGCTAATTGCAAAGATGAAGTTTTACCTGAACCTCATGCTGTTGTAGTCTTGGTTGGGCTGAACATGGCAGTAGGCGAGGGTGGCATTTCAACATGATGATGATCATCAGAAGGTGCAATATCCAAGTTCTCCAAGGCCAATGCTCCAACTTCCAAATTTTCCTCCTATGGATAAATATCCCAATTGTTATATATGTTTTATCAATCTTTGCCTCTTATGGACAACTACAAGTTGTAATGCACATAGACCAAGCTCTCTGTCGAGTATAGATTCAAGGTATTTTTTGTTGAGATTGTATGAAAATGTAGGTGGTCCAACACTTCTTTGTGGAAGAAGTGCTCACTACCCATGGAAGCACCCCATTTTTCCAAATGCTACACCTTTGGAGTAGAAACATCATACATGTTCTGACACTGGAGTGAATTCATCATCTTACATTATATATATATTGATAGGAATAACCCAATAATCCTTGGGCATTAATGTAGTTACTCAATTGTTGTTGTATTATATCACACTCATCAGTGGCAAGCTTGTTTAAGGCTTGTATTTGACCACTCTGAACTTATGGATCCAGTTGCAGTTTTCTCTTCACCCTACAAATAGGCACTGATGCTTTCAACCATGATGTAGAATAGTATTTTGGTGTAACAATGTATGTTAAAGCATGGACTGGAGTATTTATCTTTGTTGATTTTTTATCGACTTCTACTCAAATATAGTCATAAAAGTTCACATCTCTAGGCTCAACAATGTCTTTAATTTGTCCTAGTATGGTGTTCTCTTGCTTATGCAATTCCCCAGTCACTGATTGATCTCAATCTACAAATCGAGTCATGTTAGATTTGATGAATTGAAAAATATATTAATCTGTGACCAAAAAATAGGATAAAAAACGATATCTTACACTACAGAAGCACTATCTCTATTTGTTGTATTATGTATCCTCAAGTTCTCCCATAAATCACTCACCATCATATTAGCCAATGCTCATCTTATCTTCAACAAGCACTTAAAGGTGAGCTAATGGATACCAAATCTAGTCCTTGCGAGCTTAAGTAATTGTAACTTAGAGTGAATCTAGTAAATATAGTGGACAACAATATGCCTTGTGATGAATTTGATGATGGACTTCCATTCCTTCTACAAGGTATTGATTGGGTCATACTCTTTGTGCTTAACAATATTATGTATTAAAATATTCAACATGTGCAACAAACAGTCAGAGTGAAAATGAAAGAATGTGCGTGAGGATGTGCATGCTCAATGGTTTTCTTGATACTTCACAATTAGCTACATTATCTTTAATGACTTGTGTCATATTGGATGGCCCTATATCATTATTACTTTTCGGTAAGAGGTATGCAATGCTCCCAAAAGATGGTACAAATGATGAGGAGTATATGCACATAGAAGCATTCGTTTATACTTCCTAGGTATAATGTATTTTCACATTTTATTCTATTTAGACAAAATGACCCAAATATGTTATCATGTGTGGTTTTATCAGACTTTACTAGGATGTAATCAGTTATACACTGGTTTCAGGTAAACAACTTTTATTTCAGAATTGGTTTATACTTTCCTTCATATATTATCTTTCTTGCTATTTCTTGAATAACTTTCAGAGCATTATGAATTGGTTAACAGTCTAATAATCAGATGATTAGGTCGGGACTAATATTTGGTTACCATATTTTCACCCCTATCTTTTTTTGTTGCCGTTTTGACAATAATTTCTTTTAAAATGTCATGCATAATGTAAGCTTTTCTTTGTCCCATATGGCCACGAAGTCTCATGGAATGTTAAATAAAAGATATCTATGTAATGAATTGCCACTTAAATTCTTCTAAGAGCTTAAACGTGCAAATGGTGCTTCTTACCTTTTTAATGCGTCCATTACTCTGGTTAGAATTATTTTTCTTTTCAGTGAATTTTTTTTGGATTCTAGAATTACATATTGAGATACAATTGAGATAGTGAAGAATCTTAACTTAACTCATCATATCAAACTGTGACACCTTAGAAAAATAATTAATGTAAAAATGTCTAAGGAAAATACTGTCATTTGGAATATTTGTCAAGTTAATGTGCTTTATATTGCAAAGTTTACATTCATAATATCATATTACTTTACACAATTACTATTGGAATGTCAAGAGGTTTCTAAAGGAATATCTAATTGACAATTTGTTTATTCATGTCACATCAAGCAGGGGAAAGGAGATGCCTTAATTCAAAGCTTTGGCATGCCCTTGTCGAACCACTCGTGTCCTTACCTGTTGTTGGGAGCAAGGTTGTTTATTTTCCACAAGGTCACAATGAGTAGGTGAGGTGGTTTCTCACTAATTTTTAATTTGCAATCTTCTTTACGATACAAATCACTGAAAATAATGAATGCTTATCTTCTTTTCATCATAAAATGTGACCCTAGTATTTTGAAATTTTAATGTTACGTAATGAAACTGATCATAATCAATGTGATTTCAGGTAGTTGCTTCAACAAACAAGGAGGTTAATGCTCATATATCCAATTATCCGAATCTTCCAACTAAATTAATTTGTCAACTTCACACTATAACAATGCATTTGGGTTCTCTGCATTTCATCCTTGCTTTGGTTGTGAACACTTTTATTCATATTGTTATATATAAAAGATTTAGAATTTAATAAACACCTTATTGAAGGCCAGGCAGATGTGGAAATGTATGAAGTATATGCTCAAATGACATTGTAACCTCTTAATGTTGTAAGACATTTTCAATTTCATTATTTGTGCTTTGTCGTAATTGCCAATTTTGGTGAGAAATGCTTTGGTAGTAGTTCCATTTGTGCAGGGAACTAAAAATTGATGATACTGTTCAACAAGAGCAAAAATATTGTTATTTTTGTTTTGACCTCGACACACCAAGCAAGGAACCGAATAATTACTTTTGTAAAACGTTAACTACAAGTAACACTAGCACCGATGACAAGTTTTGTGTGCCACGTCACACTGTGGAAAAAGTTTGTCCTCCACTTCTGCAGTTCTTATTTTCCCATAGTTTTTGTTATATATGTGATTTAATAGATAAGTTCTTAGACTTTTAGACCTTTTTTAAGAGAATACTGCATTCTTTAAAGGAACAAAAAGTAAGGGTATTTGTCATATTTGTCCCTTTTTAAGTTTTGTTTGTTTTGGGCAGGATTTCACTTAGCAACCACCTTCCCAAGAACTGACAGCCAGGGATGTTCATAACAATGAATGGAAATTTCGACATATTTTTCGGGGTAAGTTATAGAAATTATTTAAATGTTTTTTTGGAATAAAAGTGGACAGTGAACATGTAATTATGTGCAGTTTCTTTTGATACTATTATATCATTGCAACACATTTGTAAATGTATACATGTAGTGCATATATCAAACTTGTTGCCACATTTGAGGTCATAAGTGGCAGATCTATTTTAAAATTCTTGTTAATGGTGTTAATATCTACTTGTGCATCTAAAAGGTATCTGATATAGTTAGTCCCCAGTTACATTACCTTTGAATGTGGAGCCAACATGTTTAGTTTTTCTACGGATATAATTCGTTGGCTTTGGGGAATTTGATTCTTTTTTCTCTCGAATAATATGTTGACAATTGAAGATTGTTATATTGAAGCTATATTCCCAGTTAGTATCGCAATTTACAAAGTCTTGTGTTATTCTTTTTTAGTTTCTTGTTGTAATCTTGTGTCATCAATACTTTGTTCCACCCATTAGATTTCTATTGACAAGTTTTATTGTTGAAGTGTCATTGCTTCTTAAAGATAACTAGAGGAAACGATACAACTACAAAAGTGGAGCATGAGACATTCTTAGTAGAAATTGCTAGCAATGTTGTGTTTGATTATGTTGGATAAAATAAAAATTGCAATGTACCATAAGCGTGAGAATTCAAAATATGGGGATAAAAATATGTGCTTCTATTTGCATTTATTACTTTAGTTGGAGATAACATTTCATCAACAAATGTTGTACATTGAGAACAAAGTTGGTACAAAATTTATTCTATGCTGACGTTTTATTTGCTTTGTTTATACAGGTCATTTGGCCAGATAGTGGCCACTATTGCCCAATTGAAGAAAACTTGTTCGAGTTTCTTGCTTTTATGGGGAAAAATGACATTAACAATATTGCTTATGTTGAGGTATATATCATATAAATCTTTTATAGTCTGCTTTAGTTTACATTCCAGTGTTCATCGACTTTCATGTCTTATACTTTGCATTGTATGTCTTCGTTTTTGCAGAAAATGAAGTTAGTATTGATGGTAAGAAGAAAGAATTGAAGAAAGAGGAGAACAATAACACTAAAGTGAAAAAATGAAAATTAAAGAGAGAGAGAAGAGAATTGGTCTAGTGGTACTTATAGAGCCAATATTCTGCATAAGACGCACACATAGAGACTAATGGTCAAGTCTTCAAAGTTGGTGAATTCACCTGCAATGTCTTGGCAACACAATGATAATGTTTTGATGTGATGAAACAATATTTCATATGTAAATTGTACTCCAACCAATTTTAAGTTGAAAAATCATATTGTAATGCTTGAAATTCTATATAATATAATTTGAGGTTGGAATTATTTATAGTTGCACTTGATATTACTTAATATTGTAATTAACATATCTAACTTTGAGTTTTCATATTAGATGAACATGTACATTGTATGTCATTTTTTTTAGTTTCAAAATCATACTAATTAATTAATGTTGATTAATACTAAACACATAGAATCAATCTAAAACTACTAGATAGGTAGTTTATGTTTATTAATGATGAACATAAATAAAATGAATATACGACTAAATTAGTTGCTTATGATGATTTTTAATGAAAGTAAATGAAATGAATATAAACTATTAAAGTAGTCATTTATATAATGAATATTAAACTACTAAAAAAAGAAAAATGACTACTGTAAATGATAAATTTTTTATTACAAATGACGACTAAATTTTGCATATATACGACTATTAGTAGCTAATTTACAGTATCTTATAACACGACTAAATTTTAGTCATATTTCTTTGGTCATTAATTGGTTTCAAACGATGACTAAAATTTTCATATATATGACTATTAGTAGCTAATTTATAGTATCTTATAACACGACCAAAATTTTGGTCATATTTCTTTGGTCATTAATTGGTTTTCTCGAGTGATCATTCAGTAATATATTTTATTGTATAGCTGGTCATTAATTGTGACAATTAATGACCAAATCAATGATTGAATCAATGACCAAATCAATGACTAAATTAATTACCAAATCAATGACTAAATCAATGACCAAATTAATGACCAAATATACTACTAGACAACAAAATTGAGACAACCAATTAATGACTAAACTAAAAACGACTAAAAGCTGGTCGTGTTATAATATACTATAAATTAGCTACTATTAGTCACCGACCGAAAAATAGTCGTTTATATGCAAATTTTAGTTGTTTTTTTAGTAACTAATTAGCCAATTTGTACTAGTGCTGCAATTGATAAAGATTCTTAACTCGAATCCCTATCCTCCTGGTTTGACCAGTTTTTTTATGTCGAAGGAAGGATTTTTCCTCATTGAAAACAACATCATAACCCTTGTCTTTCGACATCGCCACGGAGATCAAATTCTTCTTAAATCCTGGAGCATGCATGACATCCTTCAAGATGAAAGGTTTATTAGACTCCCTCTCAAAGGAAATGTTCTTGATACTAGTCGCACTGTATCTACCATCATCGCCCATCTCAATGTGCACTCCAAGATCCTTTTCCTCCAGGTCACTAAACAAATCTTTGTCTCTGCCATATGGAAAGACGTACCACTGTCAAGAAACCACACTGATCCCATCACACTTGAAACCAAGCATGCGATCAAAGAAAAGTCGAGCTCAAACTGCGAGGCTAAGGTCTCTCTTGCTGCAAAACCAAAAACACTCTTATTTTTCTTCTTCTGTGGGAAATTAGTGGCGAAATGCCTGTGCTGGTGAAAGTGAAAACACTTCACCTTCGACAAATATTTCTTATTTCCTTTAGCTTCGGATTTGGAATATTTCTTCCCTTTTCCTTTTCGAGCTTTGGCAGCCAAAGCACAATTCTCTTCATCTTCATTCCTAGATGAAGATCCATCCCTAGTACCCCGCCTTATCTCCTCCTGCACAAGATCCGACCAAAGTCGCTCCCATCCTGGCAGTTTCTCCCGTCCATTGACAAAGTCTTCGTAGCTATGCCAACTCTTCGAAAGCCCGAGGAGAGCCAAGCTCACCAAGTCTTCTTCATCAACAGTAACCCCCACACTTCCCAGATCATCCTTGTAGTGGACAAACTTCGTGAGGTATTTTGGAATACTGTCGCCTTTCTCCATTTTTATTTTTCTGAGCTTGTCTTTAAGTGCCAACTTCCTCTGGTCACTTCTGCTTTGGAACAAGTCTGTCAAAGCCTTCCACATTAATAATGGAGTGGCTTTCCCATGAAGGCTAGACACAATGTGGTCCTTCACACCTTCCAACAGAATCCTTTGACACTTTTCTACCTTCTTTTTCCATGCATCAAGTGTGGGTGCATCACTAGAAGCAGGCTTCATAATATCAACATCTATGAACTCCTTCAACCCATTATCATCCAGCACTGCCTCCATCCTGTCCTTCCATGCTATGTAATTCGAGCTCCCATCAAGGGAATAATCCAATCACAATCCGTTGAAAGACATTTCAATGAATGCTCAACTTTGACACCAAGAAAACACTGCAGCAAATTCGAATTCCACGAGCACAAAACGCAACCGCTTCAATAATTGCAATCTCCTCAAATGATCAATACAGCTCCAATACCATGTAGAAATTATATAACTTATGGGTTATATGTCCAAGATTCTCCCGATCTCACACCATTTTAACTTCATGCAAAATATAGAATCTATTCCACCATTGATCATTTGCGGAAATTAAATCAAGATTGCAATGCACACATGAAACCATAAAAATTCACACACATTAACACAGTTGTTTAACGGGAAATCTTGAAGCTGAAAACCCCAACTATCTATATATAATATATGTCATATAGATCATGTAAAAATCCTCATACAAAGCTAATCATATCAAGCTCTCAGTACAATACAATCGCTACACACTAATCAAGCCCGATCTTGCAAATCCATGCACCGATGTTTGCCACCTGCTAGCCTGCCTCTACTACACAATAACTGCTGAAGAATGGCTCTAAATGAGTTTGAATTACTCTAGCCTTGCTAATGCAATCCTAATTGGCATCTCCACTAAGTTTTGGATGCAATCAATGCATCACTATAGTCACAACTGATAATCTATCTTGCCCTTTCACCTATCTCTCCACTGGTCTCCACTGAAACTGCCATGCATTGTAGTTAACTGATGTATTATTCAGTTGATTAATGAGTTATTATTTGTGAATTAATTAACTAATTAATTCACTCCACTCTCACTAGTGTATCAGTAGTTAGACTAGATACAACTAGCTCAAGCCCAAGGTCTGCTTTGAGTTATTTGAATACAACTCCATAACTACTTCTTCCAACTGTGTCATAACTCTGCCACTTGAGTTCTAACTGAGTCCTCCATGCAATAGCTCCAGTAAACCCTCAGGAATAGCTTAATTCCTTCTTTCAGTTGTTGTGCCACATATGTGCACTGAACTGAAGTGCTCCAAGAAAATAAGATATTGTTTAGAGACCAAATATTATTAAGAGCTAATAATATTCGACATATCTATTTTTAGACTAGCAGTCTAAAAATAGACTCTGCCCAAAATGTCTAAAAATAGAAGTCCATATATTTTTCCAACTTTACGAACCATCCACAAATAACATCCTGCAACTCATAGAATATGATCAACATGTCTAAAAATAGACATAGTCTACAAATAGAATTTGTGCCAAAAATAGCCTGCGGGCCCACTTAGTGAAGGCGACTCTTTTCACTAAGCTCATCATCTTGTTGAATCTCAATAGGGAAAGTTTTAAATTTTCCATTGCTAGCACCCCATACCTAGATGTTATTGATGCAATCAACAGGCCTTCAGTCAGGACCCAAGAGAAAACATGAGAACAAAGACCAAACCTTCAAAGTGAAAGAGCCGGAAAAAAGAAGATGAGAATTTGTTTCCTCATTCGAAAGGCAAAGAGGACACCTCCTAGGATCATGCAAACCAAACTTCATGAGACAGTCCCATGTCAAAATTTGGCTTCGCCATTGTAACCATCCAAATAATAGAATCTTAGTAGGGATATTCCAACTCTAGGAATGTCAAAAAGGGGACGGAGACCTATCTGTCAGCTACCGGAAAATGTTGTTATAATATATTTCCTTAACTTGCAAACCCTCACCAACCATAATCTCATCCCATATTATTTGATCACCCTCACCATGGAAGCACATACCTGCAGCCTGGAGCACATTCACCATTCTTTGCCACGCATCCACATCCCTGTTGTGCAAGCCCAACTGTTCTGCTGACTTCCATATTGGAGAACTGAGATTCCAACATAATATGATCTGAGATAAGAATAAAATCCCATGGTAATCCAGTCAATGAATTAACCGCTACTCTAAGATAGAATTAGCACCAATACCCTGGATCCTATCACATCCTAGAGTGACTTTTTGGCCATTTCCAAAATACCAAACTAACCGAGCTGCCAATAAAGGCATGATTTTTATGAAGCTCCTCCAGATTTGAGAATTTGATTTCACATGGAGAATGAGCCTGATATAGCTGAAGAATCGAGTCCCGAACTAGATTTTTACTATGAATTATAAGGGACCATACCCCTTTCCCTTTTAATGCGTGCCAGAGAGATTTTATGAGAAGAGAATTTGTAAATACATGGATTTTTAAAAGCCCCCAACCTCCAAAATTATTCGAGGTGGCTAGATAGTCAAGTATGCAAAGATGGATTTTTTTAACCTTTAAAGAGCCAGACCATTTGAATCGAGATATAATAGAATTGATTTTGTCGACAATGTGTTCAGGTAGATAAAAGAGATGTGCCTAATAAACCACAAAGTGCGTTAACACCGCTTGAACCAATATATATCCTCCTCTAAGAGAGAGCCACTTATTAGTCCATTTAAGAATCTTGTTTTTGAATTGATCAACCAGCCATGTCTAATCCCTCACCCTGTAGGCACAAGGTTTCAGTCTGAACCTCAAATAAGTGAAGCTTTCCATTACTTGTTTAGTTTGGACCCCCATAAACTTCGCAATATAATTAATCTCATTTATCTTAATTCTCATATACCATAAAATACTTCTCTTTGTCGATGCGAAGACCAGAAGCTGCTCCAAAGCGAATGAGTATATAATGAAGATAGAACCAATGATTTCTTAGGATCCTGCCAAAGACAAGTAAATCATCTACAAACAAAGAATGATTAATAAAAATGGTAGGGGAGAATGATAGGCCTGCAAAATACCTCGCTTGATTAGCCATTTTCATTAAATTGTTGAAACCATCCATAATGAGAATGAAAATGAGAGGAGACAGGGCACATCCCTGTCTGAGGCATCTCCCAGCGACAAAGAATTTGGTAGGCAGCTCGTAGATTATGACAGCATACCTGACGGAGGAGATACATGCCATGATCCATTTTATATTTGCCATTGATATTCCCACCTTAAGGAGAATAAGTCTGATATAAGACCGCTCAACAGTATCATATGCCTTAAAAATTTCAATCTTCATTATAGAACCTCCATTTTTTTTGCATTTATCGAATGCAACGCTTCTTGCGCAGTGTGTGTCATGTATCGACCGGCCCTTTAATAACCCAAGTTTTTCATCATATATTAAGGTCGCCAGGACCCTTCTGATCCTGTTTGCATCAATTTTGGAAGAAATATTATAGACTACGTTGCATAATGATATCGGCCTGAAATACGCAAAGGATTTGGGTGCTGATGATTTAGGAATAAGGGCCAAGAATGTAGAGTTCATGCCACCAGGGATGAAGCCAAATATTCAGGCTTATTCAATGACCAAAAGCAACTCATCCACCATCAATTCATAAATGTGTATAAAAAATTCTACAAGCTAGCCATCTGGGCCTGGGCTCTTATCATGGGCAAAATATTTTATGACAGCTTTGATCTCCCCTCTAGTGACTTCTTTCCCCAACAAATCATTTGCGGCCTGATAAAACATATGTGGCATATGTTCAAGGATCCATGTCTTTCTATGGTGGTTGATCTCCTGATCCTATTTATAAAACTCCAAAAAGTAATGATAGGCCTCATGCTGAATCTCTTATGTAGAAAAAATCTTGGAGCCATTTGGCGCTTCGATATGCTAGATTTTATTTGCATTCTTTCGACAAGTTGCAGGTTGATAAATGAATTTAGTGTTCGTATCCCCCTCCTTAAGCCATTGTAATATGCTTTTAAGCTTCCATGTCGTCTCCTGAATCTTCAAGATATCCAAATTGCATCTCTCAAGACCATCCAAACTGATATATACATTCGTGTCGGGCAGAACCACCATCATGTTATCATAAATATTTGCCACCTCCACCTTAATTTCATTCAATTCACACCTCAAATCCTCCTTTTTATTCCTTTCTCACGACTTCACAAGAATTTTTAGCCCCCTGAGCTTTTCAGCAAACTTTTTCCACCTGATTAGACCATCATATGGATCGTCATTCCCTTAGAATTCAAAGACCAGATTGTTGAATTGTGGATCATCCAACCAAATTCTATTGAATTTAAATGGTAACCTTGATCTCTTGGGCTCACAATGCCAGGAAAGAACCCTGACATATGTTCTGATATAGTTGAAGATATCACCTAAGACCTCATGTTTCCCAGAAGGTGAAAAAGAGAATCCTTTATTATTTCTCTGTCTAAATTCTTTCCAATAAACTCATCAGCCTTATGCCTATTAGTCTAGGCCGGAACAAGTGGAGAAGGTCTAACATCCGTCATACTATAATCACATGAAACCCTATCAATTTGGTCAACGAGCGGGTCGTGACGAGACTTACGACCCCAAGACTCGTTTGCAGCCAAAGTTGAGTTAAAATCACCGATTACAATTAAATTATCAACATTTAAAATCCTCGAAGACATCATGTGCTCCCAAAAGGAGGCCCGATTATAATATGGCGCATATAAATTGACAACATTAATATTTTTAGAGAAACCTTTAAAAGAGCCAGAAAGCAATATACCACCAAAAATTTTGAAAGCCCGAAATTTAAACATAGAAGGATTCCATATGGCCATCAAGCCCCCAGCCTTTCCAACAGAGTCAACGTCGGCAGCATGCCAACCCGAACGGATGCTTAAAAGTATATCAATTTCTTTAGAGTGAGAACATATGGTTTCTTGGAAGAGAGCAACAAAAGGTTGAATCTCAGAAAACATATCCCGAAGGCGCAATTTCTTAGAGGGATTGCCCATCCCCCTGATATTGAGAGAGAGGATAGAATTCATTTTGTCACTTGTTTAGAGCTGCTAGCTCTAAGTGCCCAAATATCATCAACAAATGCAATAGGAACATCCCGAAAATGTTGCAGATCATCATGCAATAAATATTTTTTCTTGTGGCGGCCCCTAAAGTGTCTTGACCCTGCCTTGGATTTTTTCCTCATAGTGATGTTAGAAGCCGATGCAGGGGATTTGAGGGATGAGGATCTGGTGGATTTTTTTCGAAGACTGTTAATGTCGCCAAGTGAGAGAATCCCATCACTAGGCCTATCAGAATAATCAGACCTATCACTATGAGATGATGGAGGAAACGACTTACCCTAGTGACCAGCACCGAGAGAATCAAGAGCCGCCTGCCCTCTTTTACTTCCATGAAAATTTTTGTTGTGGTGTCCCATATTTATGTGTCTCATTAGACATCTTCTTAATAAATGCCCAGTATGATTTAAAATCAAGCATTTGAATGGAACAACCCAGTAATCCACCCGTTTTTTGTGCCTTCTTTAACCCTAGACGGGATCAACATCACTCGACAGACCACTCGCAAAGCAGACTTCCACAAGTATCCAAGTAATACCTTTATTATTTGTGCTGAGAATTCGGGGATCAACATGCTTTTTGCGACCAATTGAATTCCCAATGGCATTCAATGCTTTGAGCGTCCAAAATTCGAGAGGTAAACCAGGCAATTTTACCCACACAAGCTTAATTTTAGGAGCCTCAATAACCGGGTTGAAGCCAAGGTACCATGGTAGAAGCTGCATAAAGCGCCCCTCACCCAAGTGCGTCCAAGATTTTTTTTACAATCATCCTCATGCATAAAATGTACACTGAACCAATTACTCATCATCTTACTGACGTTTGGGATATATCCCAGAACGGGACACTAGAAAATCTTAACCCATTTGACCATGTCAACTTCCCCCATATCAGAAAAGAGCCATCTACCAATTAGTGCCCTTTTTTGAGGGTTGGCCACTCGGCCCCATAAATAATCATACTCTAGAAACACTTCCTTGACCTCCTCATCTGGCTTGAAGCAAGGTTTCATCGACCGGCCAAAACCTCTGTTGTGTCCAGGAGAACCATTTGATTTCACACGAGCCCGATAATCATTGTGTAGCTTCTCAGAACTTCCGAAATCTTTGATATGTGGCCGGTCAAAGGACTGAGCAATTAAGCGTTCATCCAAATCCAACAGCTTCATTCGCTCCTTCTCAGCTACCAACGTGGTAGCAATGAGAGCCTAGTGGGGAGACGTGTCTGAAGATAAGATGTCATAAGCATCTGCCATCTGCTTCTATTAAACCCACTTGAATAAACTTTGTGGCATAATATTTGATTAACACCTACCCGAGCCACCCCTGAAGACCAACTGAGGAGTTCAAGTCAGAAGGAAGAAAACATCCATAAAAGAACGCCGCCATCCATAAGAGGTAAGTCGAAAAATAAAGGAAAATCTCAGGTGGATCACATAAGAATCCCACCCACTCACTAACGAGTACTGGTAGCTCACTTTCCCACCTACCCAATTTAGTGTTTTCTACATAGGCAGAGAGCCAAAAATGGCGTATGCAGAATATATGTCTGAAGGAATTAAGTTTCCTTAAAGAGAGGCCGCCAACCCAACCAAAACCAACCTGGATAGTAAGATCCCGCGTCCCGATTAGCCTTGATAAGTACCAATGTACCAAAACATTCATAACATATTGGCCTTCCAACAACCATATTTTGGTAAGATGATGTATCTAGGACAAATGAGCAAAGGATCTGGTTAGTGATCTCGGGAACAATGAGATTGTGACATGACCAGTGAAATTTGAAACATTCCCGCTCACCGGAAAAGAGCCCTGTTCGCCGGAGCCAAGGTGGCGGATAGCCAGGGTCGATGGAAAAACCAGAGAAGCACGTTCATACCACCCTCTTATACATGGCAACAACAATAGCAACAACAACCAGCGCAATGTCACCACCTAAAGCAGAACTGAAACCAAAAATCTTTGCAAGGCCTAGATATGAAAAAGGAATCTAGCAATTTATGCGAGAGAACAAACCATCTTGACTAATATGAAGAAATTTGTGTTTCCGCTACCTTGGGTTCTCATGGAGAGGAAGCCCGTTCCCTATATTTTGCATTGGCCCTGCTTGATAAATACTTCATATGCCGACAGTTCTCTGCCGACACTGTGAGCCAGAGTTCTCACCAGAACGAAGCGGAGTTTGTAAGCGAGCTTCTGTAACGCTTGTGCAATTAAATTTTCCACCGAATTTACAACAGCTTCCCTTTCAAAGCCCTCTAGTAGTATTACTGCTACTGCTGTAAGCACAACCCCTCCAATGGAGCAACTATAGCAGAGACTGTCTGGCCTCCAAGGCTATCCTCAGATGTGAGTAAAAAAACATTCCATCAAGAGCTCTTAACAATATCATGATTTTCTTACTGAGAATCAGACGAGACGCTTGAGAGGAAGGATCATACATATATTTAGGAACTAAACTAATTTGAAGAAAGGTGACCGTATCTAAATTGAAGTAAAACCTCTTAATGTCAAACCATACCTCGTGTTTTCCAAATTCTGTTTGTATTTTTCTGGTTTGTGACAAGATTCAAAATAGAATAAAACCTCTCAATGTCAAACCAAACCGCATATTTTCCAAATTTGGTTTGCTAACTTTTCTTTTGTCAGCCTTGTGACACGATTGGTTTCACAATCGTGTAGGAAAACAAACTTCGAAACCTGGGTTTATGATCGGATCGGTTTTTCGATTCATATAGGCATCGGAGTTATTGCCTGTTTGGAAAATTTCCAGGCTCGAGCTCCATGTAGTAGGAGATAAGGCACAATATGTGGTTATTTCTAGTAGTAGTGTGGGCTAGGGCCGAGGTTTCTACCTTCTCCCAGACCAGCATCATTCGACAGAAAATTTCCGTGGCTTCAACTTTCATAGAGGAGAGTTTGAGGATTCGGCCATGAACTCCGAAGATCCTTTTCATTTACCTGATCGGGATTACCACAAGCCGAGATATGGCATGAATTTCCGAATCATGATATCGGCTTTAATAGTTCTTGTTCTTGTTGTTTTTGTCTTCATTTTGCTGCACGTTTATGCCAGATGGATTTGGAGACAGCCCTCTAGAATTATCAGACGAAGATCAGCTTCGTCGAGTCGTCGGTTTCATTTTAGAACAAGAACCGAATGTGGGGTTGGATTCCGCGATAGCAGAGTCTCTGCCCATGTTTGTTTATAAATCTCAGAATTTCACAGATGGTCTTGAGTGTGCAGTGTGTCTGTGAAAATTCGAGGAGAATGAGAAAGACCCGATTGCGGGTATGGTTTTCATGTTCATTGTTCAGTGTATTGACATGTGGTTTCGTTCGCACTCTACTTGTCCAGTTTGCAGAAATGGGGTCCATCCCGAACAGCCAGTTTTGGAATTTGTTTTTTTTTTTTTTCAGAAGACAGTTTTGGAATTTGTTACAACAGCTTGCAGTTCGCCCTTGCACCGAATTCAGATTGTTATGGCTTCCTGAAGCAATTGGTCCCGGGATTGTATCCGGAAAATGCCCTAATCTACCAGATTCCAAAACTGGTTGGTCAGGCTGCACGCTGGATCTGCATAGGGGACAAGTGGAATGAGAAAAAAACCACATGTCAATACACTCTACATGAAAACGATGCTTGCAATTGGGCAAAAGCCGGCCTTTCTCATTCTCCTCGAACTCGCACACACAAACTGCGCACTCCACCCGATCTGTGAAATTCTGCGATCTATACTCAGACATAGGCAGAGTCTCTAATATTGCAGGATCCAACCCCATGTTTAGCAGCCTCTCCGGTTCTTCTCCGGTAAAAGAAAACCGACGACGCCCAGAAGCTGATCTCCATCGATTCCCTCTGATAAATCAACATTTAGCATAAGCGCGCAGCACAAAGATGTTTAAAAGCAGAAAAACACATAATAAGAGTAATATCGTGATGTCAGCATATTCGGTCTCATTAAAACGACTGACCCACCCCTTTTTCTACATCAAACTGAACCCACGGAAATTGACTTCCAAATGGGGCCTGCCCTCCCAAAAAAAGCACACCATTAAAAAAAATCACCAAATTAAGAAAACGGAGAAAAAGTAAAACAATGAGTTTGCTAAACTGGCAATGTGGTGGTTTTAAACGTTTGGTTTTAACTTTTAAGAAGACAAAAATTTACTTCGAGTCACATGGCCTGACACGCTGTCTCCAATTTGACTTGACTGTACAGATTGATCCTGACGTGGAATCCAAACGTGTCGCGGGCGGATGAGGCAATATCATCTAAAACCAGCTGGCAAATATTGATTTTATCGAAAATATTTGGAAAATATATTGAAAAGTTTGTCAACTTTATTGGTAAAATCTAAACGTTTCCTGAATTGGATTTTTCTTGACCATCGCAAATCAATCTTGTTATACAACTTTTCTGAGATTATAATTTTTTTGTCCATCTGTTCTTTTAATTTTTTTTAAGTTTATTAAAATTCGGTAAGTATTTGTTTGAATCTGCAAATTATAATTTGTAAATTTTGTATAATTGTTATCTTTTAAACCAACACACTCAACAATAATATATATATATATGTTAAATATTAAATAAACATGATTTAATCCGATAATAAGAAAATCCAAATCTTAATATCTTTAGATTAAAATGTTATCAAAATCCAAAAAAAAAATTATTTTTTATTTATTAAAATTAAGAGAAAATTATTATTACTTTTTAATTATAATTTTGAGATTTACGTATAATTTATTTTTATTATTTTTAAATATATATATATATATTGGTTTGAGTTTTCTAGAGATTACATGAGGCTTAATTTGTGGCTTGAGAAATGAGGGCATCTAAGTGGTCAAGATTACACGGAACACATCACTAAGTGACTTAACAATACACCCCATTACTTTATGTTCTAAGACCCATGGACTTTAAAATTAAAACATTAATAAATAAATAAAATATTAAATAAATGTTTATCTTCTATGTTTGATCTAATACTTTTGTGAACATTAATTCAAATAAATGTCATTTTTGACTATTCACATCATAATGATTTTGTAGAGGTTTCTAACAATCTAATGTGGTTCATCTTCTATGTTGTAAGAATTTTTTCGCATCACTTTTTGAACTGAGAGTTGCTCTTCAAGTGAGTATGTAAGAGATGTTGCAAGATTATGTTATGTAAGCATTCTGAATGAAACAAATTATATTAGAAAAAAACAACTATAATTATTAATTAAAATATTTTGACTTCCTCAAATTACTTAAAACAAATAAATAGATAAATAATAATAATAATTATTATTATTATTATTAATTAATAATAATAATAATAATAATAATTATTATTATTATTAATAAAACCATAAAAGCCCAATGTGTTGGCACATTGGTTAGCCCATGGTTGGCAGGTCGTTGGGTGAGCAAAGGACCTGGGGTTGACTCCCCATAATGGCACGCAGTTGTTGCAATTTGTTTAATGATTTCTTTTCCTCGCTTTTCCTTCCTCTAGTTTTTGATAAAAGAATTCACTTCGGCGAAGCCCAGTGGCTTTGGCGTCAGTCGGGTTTCTAGAAGCCTGAACTTCTAGTTCTTCTTGTGCGTAATTGGCAGGTCTCCTTCTGGTTTTTCCAGATGAGTGGTTATCTCCAAGTTCTAGCTTGGATTTGAGATTGCTTAGTGGCGATTTTTTGTCGAGGTGACCAGCAGCGTTGGGTTACCTTACCACCTCTGTCTGTTTGTGGAATGCTAGATTTCTGCTAGAGGATGGTCAGTTAGAAGTGTGCGTTGTTTTTGGGTGTATGGTGTTGGGTTTGATTGCTGGTCCTTGATGTGGATTGGGGTTAGCCTCTGCTGTATGGGCTTTGACTCAACCATCAACATGAAGCCAAGTTTGCATTACTCGTGTGCCCCTATTCAGGCGAAGGCATAAGCATCTTATCTTGGGGAGGGGTCAATCGAGCAAGATGGAGTCTAGGGTTGCAGTGGAAGAGAAGGTGGTGATAGCCGCAACCAACGTGTCAAATTTGTTTGTGATGTTAGGCACAAGGGTCGTGGAGGACATGGTGGGCGAAGGTCCTTGGTCGATCTTGCGGTTGGCAAGGGTAGCAAGGTTCTAGTTTAGAGCGGTTGTGGAGCAACAAGAAGGCTTAGGATAATGGGACATGGCCAAGTCTTGAGGTCACGGGGGCAGAGCAACAATTCGGGTTGTGTGGGGTCAGTTGGTCGTGCATTTGCTATGTGTGATGGGAGGACTACGAAGCTAGAGGTAATGGTCTAATCCATCGTAAACATGTTGCAATTTCATGATAGGGTGCAGAGGTAGGAACAAGAAGTAGTTATGGCCAAGCTGGAGAAAATCCATTATTTTAAATGCCACACCCGCGAAGAATTGTGGTTGTTTGGGGTGGGAAAATATTTTTGACTGAGAAGATTGAAAAGTTGGAAGCTTCGCTTGCTCACTTTGAGCAACATGTCAACTTCCTGTACCATCCTCCTCCTCCAAAAACGGGGCCAAATAATTCGACTTCAATCACTTCTGATGATTGATTTATGGTAACCAATGTCTTTCTAGTTCCTTTTTTTCTGGTATTTAAAGCCTATAAGGTTCTGGATCTCTCTATTGGGAATTTCATGATTTTTATGTAGCATGGTAATAACGTTGGTCAACAAACCTAGTTGGGGTGAGACCACATGCATTTTGACATCTTTGATATGCTTTTTGAGTAATGAAAAATCTTATACTTCCAAAAAACAAAAACAAAATAATCAAACCATCTTAGATCCATCTTAACTCCAGATCTATAAGCATTGAGAGAGATCAAATCTTCTAAGGTGCAAACATTTCTTGGAGTTTTGGCATCAAAAATACGTTTTCACATTGAGAGATATTTGATCCCTTTCAACCCTTAATAATATGGAGTTAAGAAGAATATAGGCTAGTCATTGCAGAAAGAGGCCCTCTTCATCCAAGAATGGTAGAGATGTTTTGAGGTTATGTTATGTAAACATTTGATAAATTTGAGGTAAAATATCCAATTTACCATTGGTTTTTTTCGGCTCCAAGTTTTGATAACCCACAGGTTTTTCAATCATATTATTATTTAATAATAATCATATATATATATATATATATATATATATATATATATATATATAGCTTAGATCTATCTTAACTCCTACGAGGGCTCGACACATCCAGATCATGAGAGGATAGATCCTCCCATGCTCAGGCTCATGTTGCCCTGTAACGCCAGCTCTAACATTATGTTGAACCTCCCATCGCCACTCATTCATACCGGTGCTCTGCCACACCTGGCCTCTTGCCACACTTCGTATCACGTTTAGACACACTTGGATTGGCCCTCACTGCCTCTACGCTTGTGCCAAATGCCTTCAAAAAGAACTAAAGGCCCACATTCAGCCATCTCATTGTTAATCGATCCGATCTTAAGAGCCATCGTTATTATTCCCCCCGCCTTCACGCTGCTGCTCTAACTTGCCTCGTGCACCACCCCTGGCATTTCCCTCCCTGATGCACGTTCCTCCTACTGTGTGCCCCCTACTGCACGCTACCATCTTGCGTGCCTCCCTATTCAGTGCCCCTCATCATGTGCTTCTCCCTGTTGCGTGACCTCTGCGACAAGCTTGGCTGTTGCGCCGCTCACCCACCCCCCCCGATGCGCGCCCTACTTCTGTGCGTCCCCCTGCTTTTGGCCTAGACTCATTCTCGAAAACCCATTCTGTTCTCGACAGCCTATCCATGGCTCCGTGCCAACGTTAAAAGCCTATCAGGGGCAACCACAAAGGCATGTTCTCGAGCCGCTATCACCGAGGCCAAGATCAGCGTCTGGAATCCATCGAAGCCTCCACATCAGGAAGCCATGAAATGCAGGTTACTCAAATGCCTGACAACACCCAAGGAGAGAATGTCTTGACTCCAAAGAAGCATAAGGGCAGAAGAGGCCCTAGAAATTCTACCATAGCACATTCTGAGCTTCCCACAATTCGAAAAAATGAACCACTCCCTATTCACAAGTCTGTGGAGGAGGAGACAGACGTTTGGATGATGGATTCGGATGGTGTCTAGACCAGATTTTTAGATATAGAGTGCCCTGTAGCCCCCATCGTTCGCGCGGTCCCTCCAAAGCCTCCGCGTGAGGCCACTGCTGAGGAGGCCGCCATTGCACGTGAATATGAATGCCTTATTGATGAGGAGGACCCCAAGATAGAGGAAGATGAAGAAACCCCTTGACTACTTAGTAGCGAGGTTCATTTGTATTTTTTGTCAACTTAGAACATCCTACAACTATTTTGTTTTCATATGTGTCGTTGAAAATTTTGTAAACCATGACTGTATGACTCTATTAAGGGGTTGGTTTCCTCCCAAGAGGCACCCCCAAACTTGTTTTATTTTGAAAACTACTAAGGCAGAGATTGGCTAAGTTCTCCTTGCCATTTCTGCCCAAAACCTCTGTAAAGTTTCTTTTATGATTTAATATAGTTTAGCCTAACTTACAAAAAAAAAAAAAAAACTCCTACAAAAAATCAAATCTAATCTATTAAGATATAAATCTCTTTTAAAATAAAAAGAGATTAATCTCTTAACTTAATAAATCCTATATTAAAATAAATCTAAATTAATTAAATTTAAAAATAAAAAAAATTATATCAAAAAATATTTTAAATAGCAAATTTTTCCATTACACCATAATCTAAATAAAATTACCCATTCTTTTAAATATTTATATTTATATAAATATAATTACTATAATTTTAAATACTTTGAATGCAATTCAATATCATTTTTCAATTATCTCAATTTTTCCTCAATCAGAAAATTCTTTATTATGTAAAAGACAATCTGAATAAAATTACCCATTCTTTTAAATCCTTATATTTATATAGATATTTGAATTCTTTGAATGTAACTCAATATCCTTTTTCAATTATCTCAACTTTTCCTCAATCAGAAAATTCTTTACTACATCACAATCTGAATAAAATTACCCATTCTTTTAAATCCTTATATAGATATTTGAATTCTTTGAAAATTCTTTACTACATCACAATCTGAATAAAATTACCCATTCTTTTAAATCCTTATATCGGTATTTGAATTCTTTGAATGTAATTAAATATATTTATATAGATATTTTTTACATATTTTCCACATATACTATATATAAACATGTTTGGATACACAATGATGGTATATCAAGACTACTGAAGACACTTCTTTCATGTTTATTTTCATATATGTATGTCGAGACTTTACTGTTTTGTGCGATGGTCTGATAGAATGGCATTTAAAATATGGCTATGATGTGCTCTGTATTAAACTTAATTAATACAAAATACAATGTTTTTTTCCGTCTAAAAAAAATTTAAATACTTTGAATGTAACTAAATATGACTTTGAGCATTTTTCAATTATAATTTAAGTTCTGGTGTATGTATGTTAATTTGATTTCAATATTTTTTAATCTTCTTTACGAGTAAGTTGCCGTGATGCCAACCATCATGACGTCGTCAGTTGGGCATATCTGATACTTCTACGGAACATGGTGGTGATTGTTTTGGGTGGTTTTGTGATTATTAACTAAAGGTGTGAGAAATATAATATGTTTTGATGTGCAGAGAGTGAGATACTTAGTATTTAATTTAAATATTTTTAAATTTAAATTTTCATATTATAATTTTGTAATAATATATATATATATATATATATATATATATATATATATATATATATATATATATATATTAATTATAAATTAAGATTTATTTTATTATATAAATTAAACTAATGGTTTTGTAATTATATTTAAATTTAATTAACATACACATAAAAATTTAATACTTAAAATATAATAATATTGTTAAACATGAATATTTAACTCTACATTATCATGGATATTATTAATTGCTAAATAAGTTTTGTTATAATATTATGAGTCAAGTTTATGGCTTATTAATATCACATGCCCAAAAAATAATAACTTATTTCAAAATCAAAATATTTCATAAATATTTAATTTTAAATAGTTTTATATATGTATTTTTATAATGTTATTTAATTTTTTTTTCTTTTTTAATAAGTATTAAGTATGATAGAAATGTTGTTATGTCATGTTTAACATTTTGACTATGTCAAATTACATAAAAATAAAAATAAAAGAAAATTAAATAAAAATAATGACATAATGTAATGAACACTTTAACTACGTCAAAATAGAATAAAAAAAAATAATTAAAAAAAATAATAATAAACTATAAAAATAGCCCATGGTATTGACCTATGGTATTCATGTGGAATGTAATTTATTTAAAGGGGGGAATTAAGATAACTATTTAGGTTTTGGTGACTTATAAGTTAAAACTATCTTATTAAAAATTTGTTAGATTTAAATAAAATTTATATTATAAAATTAAACTCCACACAAGCCAATTAATTTAAATTAAATAGATAAAAAACACTATTAAAAATGAAAATAACTATTTATGTATTTATTTAGTGTAGACAACCCAAGGAGTTTTTTGTACAAGTTTTATCATAACCTTTATTCTACTTTATAACTTGATCCACAATCAAAGAAAATGGCTAGGATTTCACAAGTTATTAGTTTATACATTGATCCACAATCAAAGAAAATGGCCAGCGATCTCACAAGTTATCATTCGCATAGTGATGTATTGAAATGGTGGCCAGAGAAACTAAAAAGTTCAAAATAGATATATGTTATGGCATCCATATTGTCTACAAACCATCCAAATTTTCTATCTTATACAACAATTTATAACAATAACCGCTCAATTTACTCTCCAATTTTTTAAACCCCAAGCCATGCTAGGAGATCATCGTGTAAAATCAAATATTCCTGTGGTTTTTTTAAAGGATTCATAAACAAAACAGATAATGAGAAAGTCAATATTTTGGTATAATAATTGATTTTTGAATCATTGTGACAAACAAAACATCACATTAGCTCGCATAATATATCTAATGCTATAAGGATCTGAGATGATAACAAAGTTTTGAATCATGATAACTAGGTGACAACCAAAACTAAGTTGTAGCCAGAAACAAAAAATCACAACAAATCATAGAATATATCCAAGGTTGCAATGAATCACATACATAGTGATGGACCTCATGGGAATTTTAGTGAACATAAAACACCACCCTAAAAATTCTATACTCTTGATCAATTTAGAATAACCTAATATTTCTTGATTGGATGTTGAGGTGGGTGGTACAGTAATTGATGATGCTTCTTAAAGGGTAAGGGAATTCAAATACTCTATCCTTCCACCAAATCTATAAAAAGTGAGACTTGTAGATTATAGTTTTAATAAATTTACACTGTGTGATTAAGAATAAGTTACAAACATAAGTAATAAGAGGAATATACACGAGGGTCATGGTAATTAATGCTATTCTTTGACTATTTTTATTTAGAATAGTTTTGTTTAAAATTGTAATTTGTATTTGTATTTTTTTAAATGAATATTGTTAAATGTGTAATTGAGTAAAATGTATTAAATTGATATTCTAATTTTTAAGATATTTGTTTCAAAAATTCAAAGTATGGTGAGTTTTGTTTTATTAAGCTTTACTCTAGATGTGCAGAGAATGAATCTATCTCAAGTCTCAAACAAGATTCTTCTTTCTCTTCTTATTCTAGCTTGCACCTTAACACTCCTCCTCTCTTCCTCCTCACACAAATTTATACTATGAGGCACAAGGTGGTGGTTGTATATAGGAACATTAGATATGATAAGAAAAATGTGATACTCTATTGCAACTTTCTCTACAAATGTGATGGAAAGTTGGCCCTAAATGTTGACAATAATGTGATGGAAAGTGTGCCCTAAATGTTGACAATTTCATGGTTAATGTAGTATAAGATACATGAAAATTTACATTGTTGTATACAATATCAAAAAATCTATGCCCAATATCCAACACCATAGAGAAAGACATGTTCGTCAATTCAACTGTTGCTTCCAAATCTCTCTCAGTGCTAGATTTTTTTTCTCAATAAACTTGTTTGTTCTGCTCTTGATGAAGGCCATCGTTGTTGCATATAGGAGCATTTATCTCTCATAAGAAAAGTGTGATAATGTGTTATAATTTTCTCTACAAATTTGTTGGAGTTTTTTTTCTCAACAAAATTGTTTTTACTGCTCTTAAGTGACGAAATTTATAGTTGTTCATATAGGAGCATTTAGCTCTGATAATAAAAGTGCGATACTGTGTTATAATTTTCTCTACAAATGTGTTGGATTTTTTTGGCAATAAACATGTTTTTACTGCTCTTAAGTGATGAAATCCATAGTTGAGTCATATAGGAGCATTTAACACTGATAAGAAAAGTGTGATACTGTGTTATAATTTTATCTACAAATGTGATGGAAATCTTGCCATGAATTTTAGCAATTTCATTTCTAATGTAATATAAGCTAAACAAAAATTCATTTCTTCTACACAAGATCAAGAAATCTATGTTGAGTAGCCAATACCAGAGAACAAGCCATGTTTGCAAATTACATAAATGTTACCAAATCTCTCTCATTGTTCGAGTTATTTTCTCAATAGCCTTATTTTTACTTCTCTTGAAGTGATGAAAGCCACCTCTCCATACCTTTTTTACTATATTACAAAAAAAACAAAAGAAACCAAATTCATATGAAAAAACAAGAACATGGTAGACACCAGGGAGATCACTGGTAAAGAACAATCACATACCTTTGATTTTGAAGGTAGAAAATCACAATCTATTTCTTTATTGATGAGGCATTCATGTTGGCATGATCATACAAGGTATTCGACTTAACTTCAACTTAGTTTTTTATTTTTAAATTAAATTAAAACACACACACACACATGTTCTCTTCAGCTATATCTTATGATTTTAATATGTTTTCAATGATGAAGAGGCTTTAGAGTTTAAGAACTATATCTTAGATCCGAGCACATGATTCTATTAAAAATTATTAAACAAATTCAATTTTTACAACTTATATGTTTAAATATGTGATTTTGGAAGTGATGATGGCTTTTTTAGACACTTGATTAGTATTGTGAAAGAAATTTGAGTATATCATGAAGGAATATGAATAGTTTGTGTAGCAGTTTCATTACTTATAACAAAATTTAATATCCTTTCTTACTGATACATACCACCTAATCCATGAAAAACTATAACCATGTCTGCAATGATATATGCTAATCATTTCAGTTTTATGTTGATGCCAACAGGCATGAAGATGCTTGTAATTTTCAATGAAGTAGTCTTCAAAAGTTCCTACCTCTAATTTAATTACATAAATGCATTGAAAACTATCTAATAGTATTTACTTCAGTTGTTTTATTTGGACTTGTTTCAAGCTGACATATTGTGCCAATAAGTTTGCTATATCTTATTAGTTTAGTATTTTTTCAATCAAGAAGAGGCTTCAAAGTTTAAGAATTGAATCATTCTGGTTCATAACTCTTATCATCAATATATTTAAAACCTCCACAACGTGCTTCCGTGGATGCAAAATTTTCCTTTCATTCCTTCACAATGGCTCCTTCTCCACAACATCTTATTTATTTTAATCTACTCTTTCCTATTCTATTGCCTTAAGGCATTTCTTTTGCAACATGTGGTGCAATTGCTAGTTTTATATTATAACATTTTAAAATTATATCTAAGAGAAAGAAGGTAGAGGGAGATGTTTTAGTGGTGTAAATTTTTGTAGACATTAACATATGACCAAGTCAAGTTTACCTTTTTTTCTAAATTCATCTAGTGAAACATGTAGAGGGGGTGATTGGAACATCTGATCACTTGAATACTTAAGGGCTTGCCAACATGTATTTTTTTTCCCAATTGTGATACCATCTGAGGACAAATCTAGTTTACCAATTTTACATATTGAGTTGGAGAATGCCTCTATACTGAAATTCAATTTTTTATATGGTAATTTTAATTTTATTTATAAAATTACTAACAATTTTTTATAAAATAAAATCATAATATACATATCTCATTAAAATATATAACCTATAAATGGTAATTATAAATTAGGATTCATTTTTCTATATAAATTAAATAATGATTAACCACATTTAAATTTAATTAATAAGCATATAAAAAATTAATACTTACAAGATCATGGATATTCACCCTCATTTTACCATGGATATTATTAACTTGTAAAAGGAATATATTATAATACCATGGGCCAATACCATAACTTCAATACCACATGCACAAAAACCATAATTGATGTTAAAATCAAAACTTTCTATAAATATTTTCTTTTTATTTTATTTTATAACATACATAAAAAATAAATTAAAATTAAATAAAAAATTAGCGTAAGCTTGGTCAAAATAAAATATAAATAAATAAAAATAACCCTATATTTTTTTAAAATAACCCATGGTATTGAGAACCCATGGTATTGAACCATAGTATTCATTTCGAATGTATCCTATTTAAAGGTGGAAAATAAAATAGGATAGATCCATCTTTACTCTAGATCTATCCACCACAGGGATTAAATTTCCTGATATGAAAAAACCTTTTATAGTCAAGATCTTGTATATTACCGTTTGTAAACATTTAGGTGTGGCATCAATTAGAAAATAATAAAAGGTTAAAAATAATTGTGGAGAGGCCCTCTCCAACTCAGTATGGTAGAGATGTTCTAATATCTTGTAAACGTTTTGACTCAGTCAAAATAAAAATAAAAAATAAATAAATAAATTAATAGTGATAATAAGCAGTAAAAAAAATTTTACTTCGTCAAATTATATAAAACTAAAAATAAAATAAAATAAATAGTATATTTTAATTATAATTAATAATAAAACCAACCTAGATCTCTAAGCCTCGAGAGGGATCACACTTCTTGAAATGAAAACCTCTTTTACAATGAAAAGAGATTTGATCCCCTTTGGATCTTGATAGATTATAATATCACCTCTAACACTTAGAAGTAAATTCCAGAAACATATAAATTAGAATAAAGACTTGACTTAATAAATTATGATGCATCCATTGTTTATATATCAAGGTAAATATAAAATTTTTGTAAACGAAGTAATTCATGAGTGACGTGGACAGAATGAATAAAAGATTTCATACATGGAAATAGTTATAGAAAAGAAACAATTATGGGATGGTGACCGATCCTCTCTTTCAAAAAAGAAACTCTTTGGATAAAAGAGGTGCCAAGAGGGAACATTGGACCTGAGGTGAGGGATAGAAGAGGAAAGAAATGGAAGCAAACCTGCTCAAAATGCGAAAAGGTTGTTTCTTTGGTCCTCGAGATGGTTGGGAGCAGGTGTTCTAGGGAATTAGTAGTTGTTTATGTGTATGAAATTGGCTCATGGGGAGCACCAAAATTGAATCTGGTTTTCATAGGCTGGGAGGAACATTCGACTCCCTGTGATTTTGTGGTTGACGACTTCGAAGAAAGACATATAAGTATATGTGATTGTTGGTTACTCTACTAAACTAGTGAATAATTAAATGAATGATGGAATGCCTAGTTAAATGTTTATGGGTGTTTTTATATAGTATCCTGCATGAATCTATGACATTTCACTGTAGAATAATAACGAATTGTGCATTAGTATGTTTGATTCTATGAAATTTTATTGTAACTAATTAATATGTGTGCAGTATTGTATATAAATCTATGGAAGTTTACTATAAATGAACAAATACTAGTATTAGAAGTTGGATTTGAAATAAACTAGATAAGAAATAGTTCACCACATTTTAATACCATGTGGAAATTTTATTTAAGATAGAAATTGGTATACATAGGTTAACTAAGTAAAACAACTTCCAAACATAGTCATTATAAAGAGATTGGAAGTTATGAGGACTGTTCAATCCAATGTATTTCCTTTAAATGACGAAAAAATGACAAATTGACCCTCAGAAAATAATTATATGTTATCGTCATAATTAATTATAGTATAGAGGAAATATGGGTTAGTTATGGGAAGCCAAGGTATGACAATCCGTCAAACAATCACATTTTTCTTCCTCTTTGGTGGTTTGTATTAATTATGTAAAAAACCTCAGTCTTGGAGAACCCATGATTTGTATTAAGTATGTAAAAACCCTTAGTCATGAAGATCCCATATTTTATAACATTGACAAGAAACTGGAGTGCAACATGAATGAAATAATAAACTAATAGCTAACTTTCACAGTCTAGTGAAAGCACGAAATTCATGAAATATAATACACTGAAGCCTCGATAGGAGAAAAAAGGAAAAAGAATAATGCGTTTCATATCAATTTTAATTAAAGGAAAATAGTAGTTGAATGCTCATAAAACCATAATAATATCAGTAACATCGAATTTATGGTCACTTTCAAGAAAATTCACCCAGAATGTTTTAGTATATCAAATTAAATACAGAGCGGTCCAAATATTTACTGCACTTTCTTGATAAATTTAAGTTACAAAAATGACTATTAATAAAAGAATAACAACAATACAATTCCTAGAACCTTTTAACAAAATAGAACCCTAGACTCTTTCGGTACAGATATACTTAAATCTTGAAAACCTAACTTGACATGAGGGAGAACCTATTTATAGCTGTAAAACATAGAATTTAGTAGACCTCAAGAATTTTCCTAGAGTATAGGTGACAAAATATATCACACATGGAGTCAGAGAACAAAGATAAAATCCTCTACTAGAAGACGCTTGAAATTTTCGGCCGAAGTTTTATTCCAAGAAGTTGACCCATAAACTACATCCCCTACAATAAAATAGAGAATGAAGTTAAGAAACCATACCAGTATCAAACCATGAACCTAAGAAAGAATTTGAAGAGAGAGAGAGAGAGATGAAAAAGGAATGGTTTTTCTCTGTAATTACCTCAGGAAGCAACCTGGCATCGTACACACCCCGGGCCAAGAAAAATCCATTATTGTAAGTCACCTTTCACACAAAGACCTGTATGAGGCCAAAAACTTATGTGAGGACATAGAAATTTTATGAAAATAGTATAAAATTGTAAATAGAATAAGTTCTGTTGGATTTAAACATAAAATGAAACATATTGTATTTTTCCCTAGCCAAGTAAAGCACATTAGTACAGAACCGACGAGGAAGAGATCCTCATGGTAGGAAAGAGAAACCATAAAACAGTGCGATAATAAACAATTCAAAAACTTGGCATGAGTTATAGAGAGGAGAAGAGATAAAGTTTTTTGATAGAATGAGAGAGTGAGATACGCAGGAAGGGGGGTAGTCCCCCTTTATCCGCTCCCAAAACTCTACAACCATTGATGAAATCTCAACCATCTAACACCATCGATCTGATGGTGATCCCACGGACAATCTCTATCATTGATGCTCTATTGATCCCACAGAGAGAGATACACCAGGTGGCCACCACACAGGCATTTCTAGAAGGTTCATAAGTCATGGGTTACCAGAACTCAAAGGTGGTAGGGTATGGGTTAAATCAAATCATTAAACATGTATTAAAACTTCCATCATCTCTAAATAATATAAATATCAAACTTTTATATGCATTCTAATTTAATTGATAAGTTTATGAATTTGACAAGTTTAATTTAGTGCTGAAGAAACCTTAGAATAGTAACTTAAATGGTAAGATTTTATTTTATTATTATTTTATGCTGAGGTGTTACAAGTGGTATCATAGCCTAGTTTCTACATGGATGGCCTCATTGGGTGAAGTAATGAATGATATCTTGAATTTTGCATGAATAGAGAAAGAGTATTATGCGACGTGGGGGTGTTCCAGCATTCACAACAACAACGATACTCATGGTTGGATTTGGTTTGACACTACAGGAGGGAACCAATCTCGGATTATGGATTCAACTCAAGAATGAAAATCGCAATACAACAACAACTTTAATGTAAACCACACAATAACTTAGAACTGAAATGACGACTCTTTGAAATCAAAATGAATGTTTGATGCGAGAGCAAGAGCGGATTATGAGAAGCCTGCCTGATAGGCAGAAGCATTGGAATTCTAAACCTAGTTCTGACAATGGTAATATAGAAAAATCTCACAGAAGAAAGGAAGAAATAATGCGTGAAGGAATTGAAACCCAGGAATCTAAGGGGAATCAAAACATTCAAGGTAGGGATACCGAAGATAGCTCTAAAAGTGAAGGGTATAAGAAGGTAAAGAAGCAAAAGGTTTAGTTTCATGGTGAACTTAAGAAAATAAAACCCCCAAGTTATGATGGAGAAGTTGAGGAGGCAACATAATCCTAGTTGATGAATATGACTAAATAATTTTAAATCTATGAATACGATGAAAATATGAAAGCTTGATTAGTTATATACCAATTGTAGGGAAAGGCAAGCCTGTGGTGGGAGGAAGTAAAAGCGGTTCACAAAATTGACGATAAATAGGCCAAATGGGAAAGATTCGAGAAGCATTTTAAGAATAAGTATATAACTGTACAATTTTATGATGACAAAACTAAGGAGTTTCATGATATTCGGTTGGGTCTGCTAACTATGGATGAGTATGTATCTAATTTCACCTCGTTATTACAGTATGTACCATACATACGCCAAGAGAATGCTAAAGTTCATAGGTTCATGATAAGCCTGTCAATGCACATAAAAGAACAGTTAGAGTTCGATAATACCAAAAGTATGGATGATGTGGGAAGGAAGGCGCATATCTACTATCAGCAGATACAGAAAATGGATAGCGGAAAAGGACGGTTATGCAAGAAGGGATAGAGGAATATGAAAAAAAATAAACATAAAAAAATTTCTGATTTCAAGAATGCCTCAAAAGGATATCAAGGAAATGTTACCGAAAAGAGCTAGCAAAAAATTTCAATCACAGAATGCATAAAAAAATATGGAGTAGACCAATAAGTCTGAGGGAAATCCATTACAGAAAACCCCCTTGCAATGTTGGGGCTACGGAGGACCGCACTATGTTAAAAAATCCCCCCACAGTGGAATGCTTGAACGAGTTAAAAGCTTACATGAATCTTCTACAGTAGGAGAAGTGGCAAGCACTATACCCAGAATTAATGCAAAATTAGACGATCGCCGAGAAGAATATCGACCCAGCATGATTGAAGTTGAAGGTAAGTTGTTCAAACATATAATTTTTGTTTTAAGACTTAGGCACTAGTTTAAGATATATAAGCCCTAATATAGTGGAATTATGTTAGTTATCAAGTCATAAATGTAAAATCTAATAGCTAGTTGAATTAACCACATGAGCTAATATATGAGTAACAACTAAAGTAGAAAATTGTCTAGTCAAATTAGAAAGTCAACCTACAAGATATGATTTAAATATCTTGCCCTTGCGGTCTTATGCTGTTTTAATCAGAAAGTATTGGTGGGAAGCTCATTGGTATATCCTTAATTGTAAGGAAAATATTGTTAGTTACGTGGATGAAGTAGATGTTAGATCTGAGGTTCAACGAATTAATAAGCCATTACAATTGTGGCCAATTATTGCCTCCCAGTTAGGAAAGTGAATTCGAAAAGGTTGCTAGATATATGCAATTCAAGCAGGATATGCTAAATACAAGGAGAAAGGGACTAATTTAGAGAGCCTACGTGTAATCTGAGAATTTTCAGACATGTTTCCTGAAGAAATACCATGACTTCCACCCAAGAGAGATATAGATTTCTCAGTGAGTTAATTTTATGAGTTTCCCCAGTGTCAAGAGCATCCTGCAGAATGAACATACCATAACTCATGAAGTTAAAGATTCAGTGACAAGAATTGTTGGACAAAAAAGATATACACCCCATTGTTTCACCGTGGGGAGCTTCAATACTTTTTCTTAAAAATAAAGATGGAACCCTACGTCTTTGTACTGACTATCAATAGTTAAATAAATTAATTGTTAAAAATAAATATCCTCTAGCAACAATTGGTGATTTATTTGATCAGTTCAAGGGTGAAATGATATTTTCAAAAATTGATCTAAGTTCCGAGTACCATCAGATTAGGGTCAAATAAGAAGACATATGTAAAACTCTGTTTAGAACCCATTACATGCATTACAAATTTATAGTTCTGCCTTTTTGGATAGCCAATTCCCCAACTACATTCATGAGCCTTATGAATGGAATATTCCATCCCTACCTTAACAAATTCATGTTGATCTTTATTGATGATATTTTATTTTTTTCCAAGAGCATGGAGGAACACAAAAATCATTTGAAAATTGTGCTCCAAAGATTAAGAGAGTACTAGTTGTATGCTAAATACGACAAATGAAAATTTTACACAGAGCAGATACAATAATTAGGTCATGTTATCACACAAGAAGACATACCGATGGAACCAGAGAATATTAAGTTTGTGATGGAGTGTTCTATTCCAAAGAATTTAGCAAATATCCGTTCCCTCTTAGGATTAGTTAGGTATTACCGATTCTTCATCGAATGTTTTTATAAAGTAGCACACCCCTTAACAACATTGAAGAAAAAAGGGGAAATATTTAGATGGACTGTGGAGTGTCAAAAAAGTTTTGACGAGCTGAAACATTTACTAACTCTTGCCCCAATATTGAGAATAGAAGATCAAGATAAAGAATTTTTGGTCTTCACAGATGCATGCCAAACAGTAGTAGGAGGTGTGCTAATGCAGGAAGGTCGAGTGGTGGCATATGAGTCATGAAAATTAAAGGAAAATGAACAATGATATTCCACTTATGATTTGAAACTTACAACGGTAGTCCATGCTCTAAAATTTTGGCGACACTATTTGTTGGGAAAAGGTTTGTACTCATGGCTGACCATAGTAGCCTAACTAATTTATTTCATCAGCCAAATTTAAATGCTCATCCACCATAGTGGAATACATTTTTAAGTTAATTTTTTTTCGATATAAAAAATTTAAAAGACAAATAAAATTGAGTGGTTGATGCCTTAAATAGGAGATTAAATTATGTTTATGAAATTTTTTTTCGCAGAATAAAATTTGACTTCTCTAATCAGATTAGAGAAGCAGCCTTAAAGAAAAATGATTATGAATTTTTATGGCAAGAAGAAAAGCAAGAAGATAGTGGTGAAAGGAAGATAGGATATAGTGTCAATAGTGAAAACTCATTGACATACAAGGACCGTATTTATGTACCAAATCAACGATTTATCAAGCGTTTCATTCTAGATTAATATCGTAGGAGTCCATATGCTGCACACCCCCAGTATCAAAAATTAATTACCACTCTAAGAAAATATTATTTTTCGCCCTGTATGGAGGCCAAGCCAACCCAATACTTAGCCTGGTGTTTAGAATGCCAACAGGTGAAGGTAGAACAAGATCATCCCACTGTCCTGCTACACCCTCTACATGTTTCAAAATGGAAGTGGGAGACTGTAACATTATATTTTATCACCCGACTACCAAAATAAAAAAGTCAGAATGAATCCATAATGGTGGTAGTGGATAAATTCAGCAAGGATTCTCATTTTATACTTATAAAATAAACTTACAAGGCTGTACAAATTGCTGATATATTTATGAGAGAAGTTTTTAGGTTACATGGAATACCCAAGATGGTAATTTCAGACAGAGATGTAAATTATACTGTTTCTCAAAGACTTTGTTTAATGGCTTAGGCACCGAGGTGCAATTCAGCACCACATATCATCCACAAAGGAATGGGCAGACCAAGCGAGTGAACCAGGTATTGAAAGATATGCTTAAAATTTATGTAATGGAGAAACCCACGAAATGGGAAGAATACCTACGTTTGGTGGATTTTGTTGATTTCTGGTAGCATCGAATGTGCTATAAGTCTCAAATTTTGCAAGGAAGCTTAGACACATGTATTCCAAATTACCTAGAAAGAATTTTGGTAAATTCTACCTTGATGGGGTTTTACTAAAATAATTAATTATTTTTAATTGGAGCCTAAGTATAAACTTAGGGAACTAAAATAATTATAGTATATTAATAGAACTGGGTGTCAAACTTCTAGAAAAATATGGAGATCGAGTCAATATAATCTAAGTCGTTGATTATTTTTTAATCTGGGTCATTGCTTATCCAACAAGAAGATTATAAGAAGGACTTCAATGGGCATTTGGAAAACACACCTGGTGAGTCTAGAGATCAATTCCTCAAGTGAGTAGTGTAAAGTAGCGAGAGACATCATCAAGTTGATTCGATTGCAGTGAGGGTCAGTGATAGTTCCAGTTAGAAGATCTTTTCCTAAGCCACGAATAGATCATAGATAAGGAAGAGAAGAAGACGCATAAGAGGTAACGTAAGGGGCTATGTTGGGTAGCATAGAGGCACACAGAGGCAATATTGAAGCCTTGAGGAGATCTGTTATTTTGTTGAGGATTAGTTAGATCCAGTGCTGGAGTGTCATGGTGTGAGATCGGAGGGGTGAAATATCAACATCCAGCCAGCCGAAAGACCCCTAGAATAAGGTGTTGCAGTCCCCAACAAGAGTGATACAAATATTCGTGGAGGCTGTGTAGAGGAAACATAGGGCTCACTAGTTAAGTGTTGGGTCACTACCAAATATCCAATGTTAGTGTGAGGTAACCCTCACTGATTCTCTTCCAGTCAAATTCTCTTTGGATAGCAAGAATTTGGGCATCAAGTTGTATTCAAAAACTTATGATTAATAATACAAACCCTCATTTGTTGCACCGATTTTCCTGCATTGGGTTTTTTCGAGGACTTAGTCCAAAAATAACGGCGTCATGTGCCTTTCATTTTCTTATTTCTCTGATATTGTTTCTGCAATTATTTTCTAAATTTTATTTAGTGAAGGTTGCAGTGCATTTTCTTCAGTATTTACTTGTAGAAAACAATAAATAACTTGTATAATTTATCAAGTAGGAGAAGTAGTATCAGTTTTCTTCAATAGGATTCCGGGATTAGGGAATTTTCACATCCTTTCAAAGTAGTGCAGGTGAAGCAAGACAACAAAATAGAAGAACTCAGCGTAGAAAATAAAGAGGGAAATGGGACAGTTGCATAGGCAACAGATCGAATCCCTAAGGGATTACGCAGTCCATGATATAAAGGAAAAGATTTGTGCGGAATTCTTTCTCTAAGTTAGTCGAGAGGTAAGAATTTTTGATTCGTGATTTTTCAGTGGCAGAGGGAGCAGTGCAGCAGAGGCTTCAATATAGAGAAATATTTTGTGGGACATAGTTTTCCTGCACCATTCATTGGGAATAAAAGTACCAAAAGGAAGAAGAAGACACTCTTTAAGGGAATTTTTTCCTCAGTAAATTCCAAGCTGAGACATTCTAATTCTTAGTTTTTAAGCAGTAGTGTTAAAGAGCAGATCTAATAACTCTTGCATGGAATGCATAGGCCAGCATAACAACTATGTAGAGGAGAGAGAGAGAGAATTTTGACATTATTCAGTCAACAGAGATGGAAGAAACCAAGTTGTGATATCAAGATCGGTTGGATGATGCATCCAATTATGCGATCTAGCAGGCAAGGATCACGTGTATGTGAGATGAGCATCATCTCAGGGCCTTTATTGAGAATCTGATAGCTTTCCTCCTGGACGCATTTTCATTGAAAGCATATAAGAAGAATATGGAAAAGGCTAAGAATGTATAAGGGATAACACATTGAACCATTCCTTCCAAAGCTTTAGGAAACCAAAGATCAGTTGGAAGTTTTCAGATCAACACTTTAGATCCCAGAGATGGTCATATTCACCCTAAACTGATTATTCAATAAATGGAAAGTCTTTGTCGAGAGAATCATGGGAAGAGAAAGGTTTCTTGATTGGGAAAAAATGTGAGCCACTCTTCAGCAGGAAGAGATGAGGTGAGATATAATCAAGTGAAACTTGATGGAAACAACAACAGTGGGTCAAATCCCAAGGAGGAGGAAGAGAATGAAGCCCTTGCATCTAAGGGGAAACACGAGCAGGAGAGGCGAAAAAAGGATGCCTGGAAGATAAAATGTTTGAGGTTTGGTGAGATGGGTCATTACACTATGCAGTGTCCTCTCATGAAGAAGGACAAAGATGAGAAATATGATCCGCAGATTGCCATCGCAAGGATCGAGGAGGAGGAGTTTGCCATGATTTCCCACATATTTTCAGGGGAGAATTGGGGTGATATAGAATTATATTTCCGAAGAAATATATTTGGGAAGGATCCTTGAGGAGTTCACCTCTTAGATAAATACCTTTCTACGAGAGCCCA
Source organism: Pinus albicaulis (assembly GCA_034641835.2). Taxonomy (NCBI): domain Eukaryota; kingdom Viridiplantae; phylum Streptophyta; class Pinopsida; order Pinales; family Pinaceae; genus Pinus; species Pinus albicaulis. The sequence goes on from CM076573.1 coordinate 452,185,010, forward strand.
TATCAGAAGTAATAAGATGGACCAGTATCAATTGGTGCAAAGGAGTTACAGAGATACATAGTAGTTGATCCAGGTGGATTAATGAAAACAATCATATTCAAAAGGCTTAAAATGCATCAGCACATGGTATGATGTTTAAGTGCTCGACGATATGCACCCAATGCCATAAATGACACATAAAATGGACATCATATGTGAATTCTATGCTCTGTTGAAGTTTGTATAGTCTTTAGAAAAAAGAGGCCACATGGCGCCACATAATCCCATGAGTTTGTAGTGACTAGGTGCACAAAGTGGAAAACATCGCTCAAATAATTCAAAATATATATATATATCTATATATATATATATATATATATATATATATAAGGGGATGGAACCCTTAACCTCCAAATTGAGCAAATTTTTCATAATATATGTCTAACTAAAATTCCAGAAGGACAACTTCTGATAGAAGGGTGGATGAATTGCTAATAGGTTGGTCGATGTATTTGGAGGTAGCATTAAATGGGGGACAGAGCTTGCCATAGTTGGCGACTCCCCCACCCCTACCACCATACATATCACATGTATTAAATAGCCTGCGTGGTAATAAGGTTTAAATTGCATGGAGGATAAGGTTGTTAACCTTATCATATAATATATGTATTAGCGCGAGAGGATAAGGTTGTTAACCTTATAATATATAATCATATTGCATATCACAAATGGTGCAACAATGTTTTTTAAAACCTTAATATATATCATATATCGCATATCCACGAGAGTTAGCACAATACGTGCCACCAAAAGGGGTCGAGGGGAGTTGAACCTTTGACCTCCTCTCACCCACTACGCTTTTTAACCACTACGCCCAAGTACTTTGTTGTGTAGAGTGGAGAACGATATTATATTTTGAAGCACAGGAACAAGGAATACGCCAAAGTTAGCAGACCTTCTCTAGAGTTAGCAGAATTTCTCCAGTTTGGAAGATTTTCTCTAGATTTGGCAGAATTACAAGTGGAGATTAGATTTTGGGAGGTCTATACGTCACCTGGTCCAAATATGGTTAAATTTAAACTTAAATTTCATGATGTTTCGTGTTGATTTCGATTCCGTGGTCCTTTTATGCATTTGAACCTCTAATTTTGAGGTCTTTGCTATAAGTGCACATTTGAAGCCTAATAAGAGTAGTTTGTTGATTGAGAAGAAGCCCAGAGAGGTAGCCAAGGAGGTTCTGCTGAACTCCGTAGTCAAATATTGTGTTATTTGTTTATGTTTTCTCATATTTGGATGTATGTTCTTTTATTTATGTTGATTCAAAATCTTATTGATATGTTGAACACATTAACATAATTGAATTTTTTAAACAAGTCTGTAATACCTTTTTTCCAAATTGATCATTTTATGGTATTAGATCCCAAGTTTAATGAGGCTTGACAATGTTGAATGATTACAAGGCTAAAGCTAAAACAAGAAAAAGGAGAACTTGCTTCACCAAAATCGGAGATTCAAATCATATTTCAAAAGAAAAATATGGCCGAAGAAGGAGGACCGTTGGGATCAGAAGCTCAATTCATCGACTCTTTCATGTCAATCAAAGACATGGTTCAGGAGATGTACAACAAATTTAAAAAAGTAAAAGGCAAAGAGACTTCAACAAAGGCAGAAGGGAGAACAAAATCAAAGCCTACTCCTCCACCTTCTCCTCCATCTTCTTCTTCTTAAAAAAAATTCCTCTCCTTCTTCATCCTCATCTTGTGTGTATTCTTAAATGAAAGAGAAAAAGAAAGTTTCTTCTTTGATAAAGCTTGATGTAAAATTTGATTTTCCAATTTATTATGGTGAATTAAATGCTGAAAAATTAGACAATTGGATCAAACAAGTTGAAGCCTATTGCAAGATACAGAATATACAGAATAATCGACAAAAGATTCAATTGGAAACTTTAAAACTTGGAGGAAAAACACTCGTATGGTGGGAAGGAAAAAATTAAACTGGCCTTCAAAGATATGGTAATATTATGTCATCATGGAGTGAATTTATTTCTACTTTAAGGAAGAAATTTTATCCTTTAGCCAATGTTCAACAAGCTATGATGAGTTGGAAAACTTTGCGTCATCTTAAACTTCAAAATGTTCAAAGCTATGCAAAATAATTTTGAAAGGGTGCATTAATGTTAGGTATAGCATTAGACTCTCCAGAAACTTTGTTGAAATATATTGGAGGTATACATAGTCATTTATGACATACTATTTTGATGTTAAATCCTACTAGCTTAGATGATGTTTCAGTACAAGCTACTCACATAGAAGCTATAGGGAAGAATAGAGAATTCGTACCTTCATCCAAATCTGCAGAAAGTAAATATAAAGGGAAAGGAAAGAAAAAACTAAAAAGGACATCGACAGTTAAAAAGGGAAAAGTGACTGGCTCACATTTCCAAAACAAGGGTCACGATGACAGCCATTGTTGGAAGCTTCATCAGGAGCTGAAACCAAAGAAATTCAATATGGAGAAAATGAATGTTGTATCTACATTCAAAAACTTGGGATCATATTCGAGAGATGAAATGAAGGTGATAGCCATGGCCATTAAAGGTAAAAATCCTATTGCTAGTACCAATTATTCTAAAGTTCATAATGAGGCAAATGATGAAAAGAAAAGAAGAGATATTTTTCATATTAGATCAATTGCGAAAAATAAAAGAATTTATAATTTTTTTTTATAGTGGGCACAAGTCAATTTGATTTCTGAAACTCTTGTTAAAAACTTGGGCATTGTAACTACTTCTCATCCAATACCATATCCATTAGGATGGGTTTGTGACAAAACAAAACTTCAGTTATCTAAAAAATTTAAACTTTGTTTTGTCATAGGCTCATAATACATGGATGAGGTATAATTATTTATAACCCCTCTTGATATATGTGGAATTATACTTGGTAGTCTATTTTTGTATGATAAAAAGCTTATTTTCTAAAAAAAATATCATTTAACTAAAGATGGAGTGAATTACACCATCAAATCTCATACGTTCAAAGATAATTTTTCACTCATCAACTCAGGGCAAATGAAGAGAATAATAAATTCTAGAAAAAATTTCATGCTTATGGTTGTAAAAACAAAGGACATTGCAGATTCCAATGCCTTCGTAGGATCTCAGCTCGAATTGAAAGAAGATATTGTTAAATTTATTTATGATTACAATTATTTGTTTCAAGAACCTAAAGGTCTTCCTCCTAAGTGACAAATTGAACCTGAAATTCAGTTGCAACAGGATGTTTCTCTAACTAATATTTGAATGTATAGGTTATTAGCATTAGATAATGATTAAATAAATAAGTGGGTTCAAGAACTGCTTGATCAAGGTACAATTCCTCCAAGAACTTCTCTGTGTGGTTCACCTATAGTTTTGATTCAAAAGGATGGTTCATGGAGGATGTGTGTCAACCTCAGAGCCTCAAACAAGATCAAAATAAATAATCGTTATCCGCTTCCACGTATTGATGACTTGTTATATAAGTTGAAGGATGTCGTGTATTTTACTAGGATGGATTTGCGTAGTGGATATCATCAGATCAGATTTTATAAACATGATATTTGGAAGACAACTTTCAAGACCAGGCAGGGACTTTTCGAATGGATAGTCATTCCTTTTGGCTTGAAAGATGCAATAGCTACATTTATGAACGTCATGAATGATGCATGTAGACGATTCATAGATAATTTTGTAATAGTATACTTAGATGATATTCTTGTGTTTAGTAAGACTTTAAATGATCATGTAAAGCATGGAAAACATGTATTAGATGTCCTAAGAAAAGAAAAATTATATGTAAAACTGTCCAAATATGAATTTGGCAGAACTTCATTAGTTTACTTAGGATATATTGTAGGGAATGGTGAGTTAAATATTATCCCTTCAAAGGTTGAGTCTATTGTAAATTGGCCATGACCAAGAACTGATACAAAAGTTAGGAGCTTTTTAGGTGCAGCACAGTATTGGAGAAATTTTATTGCAAACTTCTCCCTTATTGCAGCTCCTTTGCATTCTTTAACAAGTATTAAACAAGAGTTTCAATGAGGAGGCAACCAACAGAAATCCTTTGACACATTGAATGAAAAGATAAGTATTGCACTAGTATTGGCATTGCCATATTTGCAGAAACGATTAGAGATAGAAATAGATGCAAGTAACCATGTCATAGGAGTTGTGTTACTCCAACACAAAATACCTATATGCTTTCATTCTGAAACTTTTACTTTAGTAGTAGCTAACTTTCCTACATACGATAAAGAATTATATGCACTAGTTCAAAGTGTAAAGAAATGGAAACATTATTTGCTTGGTAAAGAAATAATAATTCACACATATCATCAACCACTTCAATATTTTCATTCACAAACTAAGTTGCAACAATAAAAGCATTATCATTGGATGGTTTTTCTACAACAATTTCATTTAGTAGCAGATATAAGAAAGGCATACATAATAAATTTGTTGATTTATTATCAAGACCAATCATCAATGCATCAAAGCTTCTTACGCACAATGCAGTATCACATGAAGGATATATTGAAAAATATGCTACTGATGATGACTTTAAGGAAATTTATGCAACTTTAAAAAATGGCAAGCAAAGTGAAGCATTTGATTATCATCTCCATGACAAAATATTATATCATCTTGGAAAATTGTCCATTCCAATAAATGAAAGAGTTCATGTCATAATAGAAGCCCATACTCTCTAATTGCGGGACATTTTGGCGTCAACAAGATAGTTTAACATCTTCAAATATTTTGTTACTGCCCAAGAATGATTGATACTTTATCAAATTATGTAAAGGGATGTTCTATGTGTGATATTAGCAAACCTAGTAATAAAAAGTTTGTATTGTATACTCCATTACCTATTCCATCGTGTTCATGGGAAAGAATTTCAATGGAATTTGTAGGGGATTACCTATGTCTACGAAAATTCATGACTACATGCATGTAGTCATGGATAGGTTAAGTAAAATGTTTATTTTAATACCATGTGCTAAATAGGTCGTAGCTAAATAAACAACTAAGCTGTTCTTTGAGAGTGTATGGGTTCATTTTGTATTTCCAACATCAATTGTATTTGATCGAGACACCACATTTTTTGGTCAGTTTTGGTCAATTTTGTGGGAATTCATGGACACAAAATTGAAGAAGAACATAACATTTCATCCACAGATAGATGGACAGACAAAGGTAGTCAACAGAAGAGTTGTTCAATTGCTTTGAGGATACAACAACAAGCATCCAAAACTTTGGGATGAACATCTACCTCACATACAACATTCATACAATCAAGCAAAGAACTCTTCTACTCAAGAATCTCCTTTTGAGACTTGTTTTTGGTATTTACCTAAGTCTCCTTTGGAATTTCTTTTTGGAAAATATGTTGTAACAAATTTGTGAAGTGAGAAAGACAAAGCTAGTCACTCCATCGTATATATTCAGTTGATACAACAAGCAGTACAAGAATAGATTGTGAAGAGTCAGGAACAGTACAAAGAAAGACATGACCAACACAACATGGATCATAACTTCAAGGTGGGTGATCAATTTTGGTTACACATCAGCGCGGAAACACTTCAAGGTTAAGGTAATAAGTTAAAACCAATCAGATATGGTCCTTTTAAAATCTTGGACAAGATTGGTAATAAATGTTTTTATTTAGAGTTGCCACCTTACAAGAAAATTTATTCTGTAGTAAATGTGTAAAATTTGTGCCTTTATGAGCCTTCTATGATCAATGATCGAGATGAACGAAGTCAAGTAACATCCATAGAATAGCTCGCTCCAAAATACATGAATGAACTTCAGGATAATGTAACTTTGGGACAAACATCTACCTTACATACAACATGCATACAATCACAAAAAGAAATCTTCTGCTCAACAATCTCCTTTTCAGACTTGTTTTTGGTATTTACCTAAGTCTCCTTTGGAATTTATTTTTGGAAAATATGTTGTAAAAAATTTGTGAAGTGAGAAGGAAAAAGCTAGTCACTTCATCGTAGATATTCAGTTGATACAACAAGCATTACAATAATAGATTGCAAACAGTCAAGAATAGTACAAAGAAAGACACGACCAACATAGCGTGGATCATAACTTCAAGGTGGGTGATCAATTTTGGTTACACATCAATGAGTAAATAATTCAAGGTGAAGGTAATGAGTTAAAACCAATCAGATATGGTCCTTTCAAAATATTGGACAAGATAGGTAATAAATGTTTTTGTTTAGAGTTTCCACCTTACATGCAAATTTAATTTGTAGTAAATGTGTAAAATTTGTGCCTTTATGAGCCTTCTATGATAAATGATCAAGAAGAATGAAGTCAAGTAACATCCATAGAATAGCTCGCTCCAGAATACATGAATGAACTTCAGGAGAATGTAATTTTTGTTAGAAATTGAAAATGCAGAGATGTGGAATGCATGCACATCATAATCAAAGGCACAAATCCCAACAAGGCTTGATGGATAGAAACAGGGAGAGTGAAGGAATTATATCCTCACTTGTTTCCAAAATAAAACCAACTTATAGTGTTCCAAAAGAATCTTAGTGGGAAGGAGTGATCCAGGTGGATCAATGCAAATGTTCATCTTCAAAAGGCATCAAATTCATCGGCGCATGGTACGATGTTGAATTTCTCTATTATACGCACCCAAAATCATAAATGACACATCAAATGGACATCGTATGTGAATTCTATGCTTCGTTGAAGTTTTTTTAAGCTTTAAAAAAAAAGGGCCACATGATACCACATAACCCCATGAGTTTTCAGTGACTGGGCACACACACTGGACAACATCGCTCAAAGAATTTGACAAAAAATCTTTAAGGGAATGGAACCCTCGACCTCCAAATCGGGTAAAGTTTTCATAATATCGGGCTAACCAAATATCTAGAAGGATAGTTTATGATAGAAGGGCAAATGCATTGTTAATGGGTTGGTTGATGTATTTCAATGCAACATTAAATGGGGGATAAATCCCGCCATAGTTAGTGGCTCTACCACCCATACCACCGTACATATATCATGTATTAAATAGTGTGCGCGGTGATAAGGTTTAAATGGCATGGAGGATAGTTTTTTAACCTTATCATATAATATATGTATTCACGCAGGAGGATAAGGTTGTTATCGCATTGATCTGGATTTATGCAGGAACGCAACAGGATAAACACATAACCGTAAATATAGATATACATCGGAAATAACACTTCATTTCATTAATATCAGAGAACTAAAATTTTCTTACAGACAGAATGGAAATAAAACTAGCTAGGGCGCTGGTAGCTATCTCTGAGAAGAGATGTGGCAGCTACAGGCCTCTGAAATGAGTTACAATGAGGCTCAATGGCCCATTTATTATTGATAAAAAATGGAGAACTCTAAACATCCAAAAACCTAATCCTAGGAGATGAAGCGCCAAAACTATGGGCCCCGTTTGGGTAAATTGGTGTTTCAACTTCCCAGGGACGTAACTTTGGCATACTATCTCCATTTGACACACATGATACATCATTAGAAATATCTATTCGAGGACTACAACTTTTGCCATGAATATTTATTTCGGAATAGAATGATATTCACTGGATCGCGATGCTGAAAAAAGCATCGTTTAGGGCCTCAAAACGACTCTGAATGTTCAGGACCGGAAAAAATGCTAAAAATAGTAAGTTGTGCCGAAACTGAAAAATTGAAAGAGACAATGGTGGGGCCCCAAGTAGAATAGGCAGGTGGCCACCAATATCCACCTGGATCATGCATATTACAAATGGCACAACGATGGTTTTTAAAACCTTAATATATATATCATATATCGCATATCCACAGGATTTAGCATGATACGCGCCACCAAATGGGGTTGAGGGGAGTTGAACCTCTGACCTCCTCCCCACAGTCAACTATTTAACAACTGTGCCCAAGAAATTTGTTATGTAGAGTGGAGAATGAAATTATATTTTGAAGTGTCGAAACCAGGAGCACGCCAAAGTTAGCAGACCTTCGTTGAAGTTAGCGGAATCGCTCCAGTTTGGAGGATTTTATCCAAATTTGGCAGAATTGCATGTGGAGATTGGCTTTTTGGAGGTATAGAGGTCACCTAGTCCAAATATGGTCAAATTTATACTCAAATTTCAAGATTTTTCGTGCTGATTTTGATTTTGCAATCCTTTTCTGCATCTAAACCTCTAATTTTGAGTTTATTGTTGTAAGTGCATATTTTAAGCTTAATAAGAGCGGTTTGCTGATTGAGAAGTGACCCGGAGAGGTAGAAAGGTAGGTTCTGGTTAACTCTGTAATCAAATATTGTGGTATTTGTTTATGTTCTTTTATTTATGTTAATTCACAATATTATCGATTCGTTGCACACATTAACATAAATGTAATTTTAGATCTGAGACTTTTGTGATCCATAACTTAGATAAATGTCTTTTTGGATTAATCATGTCATTAGGATTTGGTTGATGCTTTGAACCAAATAATGTGGTTCAATGATATGATTAATTCGAAAATAATTTTATCTAATAAATGGAATTTTTAAAAATGTCTGTAATACCTTTTTGAGAAATTCATCAGGAGTGACTAGAGAGCGCCAAAGTCTGAGCAACATAGAGAAAATTTGGCAGCAATGCAAGAAGTTAGATTGTAGAGCTTAAGAGGGTCAACGTAGAGACTAGCAGTAGTCTGAACTTTAGTATGAAATTCATCACGCTGAACACTTAGTTCAATATTTTAGATGTTTTTCTATTGCATTAGTAGAAGAGTTTCATTGCAAATGTAGTTGGCAGCAATATGCAGGGTTAACAATAGCATAGATGTAATAACACAGTAGTTGGTGGATATCAGTCTCAGACATTAGCAATGCTGAGGGAGACGTTACAGAGTCAGTGTAGTGCTTCAACATGGTGCATTACTAGAGTACATTCCTCCCAAAGAGAGAGTGTTGATTTATGGTAGCATCAGATGTGCTCTAAGTTCCAAATTCTTTATGGATTCTTAGACACATGTATTACAAAATACCCAGAAAGAGTTTTGAGAAATTCCACCCTGATGGGGTTTTATTAAAATAATTAATTATTTTTAATGAGACCCTAAGTATAAACTTCTAAGGGAATTAAAATAATTAAATTATATTAATAGAACTAGGTGTTAAGCTTCTATAAAAATATAGAGATCGAGTTAATATGAGTAAGTCATTGATTATGTTTTAATATGGGTTGTTGGTTATCCAATGAGAAGATTATAAGAATGACTTTGATGGGCATTTGGAAAGCACACCAAGTGAGTCTAGAGATCGTTTTCTCAACTAAGAAGTGTAGATAATCCAGAGAGATCATCAAGTTGATTCAATTACAGTGAGGGGCAGTGATCATTCTAGCTGGAAGATCTCTTCTTGAGCTAGGAATACAATGAAAATAAGGCAGCGAAGAGGATGCAGAAGAGATGATCATACGGGCTGCGTTGGGCAGCGCAAAGCCATGTAGAGACACTAAAGCCTTGAGGAGATCCACTATATTTTTAAGGATTAGTCTAATCTAGTGATGAATTGCAAATGTGTGAGGCTGGAGGGGCATAAAATCAACATCAAGCCAAAAAAATGACCAATAGAAGGAGGTGAAATAGTCCCCAACAAGAGTGAGGCATATCTGCGCAGAGGCAATGCAGAGGTAGCTTGTGGCTCATCAATTTAGTGTTGGGTTATTGCTAGGTCTCTAGTGTTAGTGTGAGGTAATCCTCACTGAGGTAATCCTCGATTTTGTGGTCGATTTCAAATTATTTCTCAGATTGGACCATTGGCTTATCAATTAGCCCTACCCAGCCATATACGTGTGCAAAATGTGTTCCATGTATCCTTACTAAAAAAATACACACATGATCCTAGATATATTATTCAGTTACAGGATGCCCAAGTAGTTGAATTCTCAGTTGAATTATTTTTCTTAAACTCGTATAGCTGGAAAAATAAAAGTTATGATGTATGATGGCACATTGCACTAGTTAGGGAATTTCTTGTCGAACACTTGCGTATTCTCGATCAAGGAGAAACAATGATGCAGAAACAAGTTATAACTCAGGTTAAAGTGCAATGGCGACACATTAGTATGGAAGAGGCTACTTGGGAAGATGATAAATTTAGCCAGGGAGCATATCCAAGCCTATTCAAGAGGCAAGAAAACACTAGGGACAATGTTTCCCTCAAGGGGGGTGGGAGATGTAATATTTCATCTTACACTAGACGTAAATTCCAGAAATTACTTTACTTTACTTCACTTTAATTTGATTTACTTTACCGTAGTTTAATTAGAATAAAGACTTAACTTAATAAATTATGATGCATTGTATATATATGAAGGTAATTATAATTTTTTTGTAAAAGAAGTCATCCATGAGTCATGGGGATAGAATGAAGAAAATATTTCATACATGGAAACAGTTAGAGAAAATAAACAATTATGGGCTCGCTATTGCTACCCAAATTCTCTCCTAGAAAATAAATTTTTTGGACAAAAGAGGGTATGAGAGGGAAAAAGGGACTCGAGGTGAGGGAGAGAAGAGGAAAAAAATGAAAATAAACTTGTGCATAATGCGAAAAGGTTGTTGTTATGGGTCGTTGAGATGGTTGGCACCAGGTGGTCTAGGGAATCAATAGTTGTTTGTGTGCAAGAGTTTGGCTTGGGGGGGGAGCACTAGAATTGAATCTATTTCTCATAGGTTGGTAGGAACATTCAAATCCCTATGAATTTTTGGTTACAGATAAGATATGTGGCTACTGGTTACTTTGCGAAACTACTAAATAATTAAATGAAGGATGGAATTCTGAGTTAAATGTATGTGGGTGTGTTTGTGCAATATTGTGTCTGAATTTGTGATAGTTCAGTGTGAATGAATATCAAATTGTGCATTAGTATGAGTGATTCTATGAAATTTTACTGTAGGTGATTAATATTTGTGTAGTATTGTATATAAATCTATGAAATTTTATTGTAAATGAACAAATACATGCATTAGAAGTTGGATTAAAAAAAAAATAGAAAAGCAAAAGTTTACTACATTTAAATACCATGTGGACAAGTTATTTAACATAGACACTGGTATACATAGGTAAACTAAGTAACATAGTCATTATATAGAGATTGGAAGTGAGAAGGACTGTTGGACTATTCAATCTGATACATTTCCTTTAAATTACAAAAAAACAAGAAATTGGTCGTGAGAGAATAACTAAATGTAAACATAGTAAATAATTCTAGTACAAAGGAAATATGGGTTAGTTATGGGAAGCCAAGGAATGGCCATCCATCAAAAAACCCCCTTTTTCTTCGTCTGTCGGTGCTTAATTAATTTTGTAAAAACCATCGGTCTTGAAGAAGCCAGGGTTTGTATTAAGTCTGTAAAAATCCTCATTCATAAAGATCCCATCTTTTATAGCACTAATAGGAAACTAGAGTGCAACATGTCTAGTGAAAGCAAAAAATTCATGAAATATGATACACAAAAGCCTCGATAGGAGAAAACAGGAAAAGGTAGAATGAGTTTCATATCAATTTTTATTAAAGGAAAACAATAGTTAAATTATCATAAAACCATAATAACATCAGTTACATCGACTTCATGGTCACAAGAAAATTCACCCAGATTGTTTCAGTATATCAAATGAAATATGTATCGGTCCAAACAATTATGATGCTTGCTTGAGAACTTTATGTTAAAAAAATGACTATTAACAGAAGTCTGATAGTAGTGAAATTCCTAGAACCTTGTAACAAAACATAACCCTAGACTCTTTCGGTACATATGGACTTAAATCTCTAAAACCTAACTTCACAAATAGCTCTAAAACACAAATTTTTTTTCTTAGCTGAACACTTTTCTTGGAGCATAGGTGATAAAAGAAAAAATATTTCACACCTAGAGTCAGGGAACAACATAAAACCCTTTGTTGCAATAATCTTGGCATTTTCGGTTGCAGTTATGTTGAAAATTCAACACATAAAATGGAAATCATAAAAAGCAATGAAAATTAAATTGAAAACCTACTAGTCTCAAAAAACAACGAACCTAAGAATAATTTGGGGAGAAAGCCCAAAAAATAAGTGTTTTTCCATGTAATTACTAGGAAAAAACTTGTTGACCTATGTTGCGCCTTAGCCTTCATTCAAATTCGTATGGACTCGCGAATAGCAAAATCTCATCATGTGGCGAGAAGCAGGTTATATTACGCTATGGTAGGCTATACTAGTACCTACGGGTTCAAAACCCATAATTAAAAAATTTATCAAGACCTGACCCCTGAATCTTAGCCCTCCATATTTTGATTCCCATGTGACCTAGTCAAAAGACCGTGTGCCAGACAGGCGGGAGCTTATCGCCTTATGTTTTCGGGTAAAGCCATAGCCGTCCGATCCAATAGAAATCAAAGGCCCGCAATCAATTTAGCCGTGGTGGTCCCCGCACTCACGATCACTGTACAAAAACCAGTTGTTTAATTCCGCACCACTTATCCCAGGTTGGCGGTATTCTCCATGGGGCCAGCGATTCCATAGATCGCATGACAAGTGTCCTCAATGTACGATCTCCAAACTGCCCATTTTGCGCGTTAAAGGTCCGACCATAGACGGGCAGCAGAATTCACCAGCGCCATTGGATCTGTCGACCTCCATCCAACGGTGGATATCCTCCGAAGCTGCACGCGCTTTAACCCGTGTCTATCGTGTCCATGGCCCACCGTTCCATTGCCTCAAAGCATTTGTAGCCATGGATCTTACTCTGGAATTGAACGGTCTAGATCATCCTCTTGACCATCCGCTGACCGAGTCCCCCACCATGTCATTGCTCCACGTGTTCACCATCTCACCCTCTGCTACTCATATATATTTGATTCTTACGTTATATGTTAATGTTTCTCTCTGATCAGCCTTTCCGCCATACCTCCATTGTAATTTCCTCACTACCCTGCTTGTTCTAGCCATGTGGCCATGTCCTCGACGTCACCATCATCTCCACATCCACACCCCTTGCTCCTGAGTCTGTTTTTTCTAATGTATCTGTGGGTTTTGCAGGTTTCAAGATGATGAAGAAACGCTATAATTTGTCGCCTCCATTACAAGAGGTCAAGAGCAGCTCAAAGGATGATATTTCGCTGGCGAAATTATAGAGGGAAGCTTGAGGTAGTTGTTATGATATGACCTCATTAATGGAAATAGAAAGAAAATCCATCGAACCCCTCAGAGCGATATAAGAGGTAGGTTCTGGCAACTAAAGACATTAAATTCACAGCATAAAAATATCAGTGAAAGGCCGAGAGATACAGCGTCCTGCATTAAAGGTCTTGGGTTTAAATTCAAATGTTGGAAGGTACAGTGCTCAGAAAGCAATGTTTTCAAGATGATATTTCAGTCGAGCTCCCTCTAGGAACGTACAGAATGTTCAGGAAGAACTACCCTTATGCCCTGTTCCTGAAGAGATTTTCTTCCAGTTCATTTATTCCTAGAGGTAGATTGCAAAGTACAAATAATTATATTCAGTCATTCACAGTATGGGCGCGAATGTTTTCCGCCACTTTGTTTCAAAACAGACTATTAAATGTGTATCACCTACCTCACTATCAAGGGTTTTCTATCTCTTCTATAAAAACCAGAAAGAAAGACATTGTAGGGGTTCCAGATTTCTATCAGCAAACTGTGCAGTGAAAGGCTTTTGTATACATCTTGTAAAGTTTCTGTATGAAGGCTCAGAGCCCGTAGGGTTTCAGTGAGGAGGAGTTATAACTGTAATGAGGATTCTGGTCTTTGGTATCCCACAGTATGTAATATTTTCTTATGTGTTAATATAATATCTCATTTCATGCTATGTATCTTCTTGTATCATGTTCTAGAATGCGAGTGGCTCACTGGTCTTAAGTAAGGATTCATCCTAGTTGGTGCCCATACTTGGATTAGTCAAGCGCTTTAAATAGGCCTAGTCATGATATACTGTTTCATGTTCATTTCATCCATATTGTCTGCTATATTAGTTACTTGAGGAGGGTGCTTTTAAACGCCATTGTCATGTATGGATTCTTAGTTGGATAAGCCCATATGTGGTTTTGTTGTGTATCTGGCTATCAACCTCATGCTAACTAGTATCTTCTTCATGTTTCTTCGCTGCATCCACTTTCTGATATTTGATTTTTGTGGCATATTATTTGAACTGGCCCTCTTTGCAGTAAGTTGTCTCTTAACTGTCTGATGCTTTTGTATTGGAGTTTTTGCATGTTGTTCCTACATTATTCTTATCTTTGTATCAGCTTCTGAGAGAGTTTGGTTCCATTTAAACTAATTTCCTTGTTTTGTAAGAGATAGTAAGAGAGCTTTTGGATTGACAACCCAAGCTACATTATGAGCTCCTTGCTATGTTAAAAGATATCTGAGCACGGTCTATGTAACTGTAAACATCTCTAGGGGGAACAAAAATTTTCGACAACATCTTTACGTGGTGCCCGGACGGGCTTAAGAACCATCGGTCTCCTGAGCCTCGACAAATTATATTCACTCTCTAATCGGCCCAGTACAGACAGGTTGAAAGTTCAATCACTATCTCTCACCTTGGCGACTCCACTGTTCTTTATTTGATAAATCTATTGGTAGTCCTGGCTCCTCGAAAGCCACATTTGAGGTCAGATTCCTCTAAGTTAAAGACATCCTCTGTATCTGACCCAGAGAATATTATTCAAAGAAGAAGTTGGAAAGAAAGACAATCAACCCGTGCTGAAGTCCCTGAGTTTTCTCAAGAAGATTATCCATCCTCTTCTTCTCAATAAATTCCAGAAGAAAATCCTGAATATTACTCAGATAGCCCACCCAGGGGAAGTGCTAGAACCAAATAAAACCTTCATCTCTTACGGTAAAAGTTAAAAATCAAGTAGGCACATTGATACTTGGTAGTTGTTCCATCTACCTCGACGTTGTACGATATATTCCTATTGTATGTTGGCTTCACTTTTATGCTATAACTCTTCCTTCATTTGTGCATCAGGGTCATTTTCCTTCCTCCTCCAATGGCTAATGTACCAGCTTTTCTATTGAACAAATATGCTCCACTGGCCTTACCCCAAGTGCTAAATGATATGCCACAGGATTATTTGAAGATTTTGCCTAGATTTAATGGAGAAAATGATATTGACGCTCAGAAACATCTTGAGGCTTTCTGCTCTTTTGCAGAAAACTTAAATGTAGAACATTTGGATGTGGTCTTGAGATTGTTTGTGCAATCTTTGGATGGTGAAGCCAGAAAATGGTTCAAGACATTGGGAAACCATTCAGTAACCACCTGGGATGACATGGAGAATAATTTTCTCAGGAAATGGGGAGAAAAGAAAGATCATGGACAGTGTCTCACTGAGTTCAATACACTCAAGAAGAGACATAATGAAGGGGTGTCGAAGTTTATTAAGAGATTTAATAAGTTATATCTAAATCTCCCTGCAAATATGAAGCCTCATCAGAACGCTGCAAAAGTTGTTTTCATTGCAGCCTTTGACTCAGATTTCGGTTTCTCCCTCAGGGAGAGAAAGCCTGCCACCCTAGATGACGCTCAGTCAAATGCTCTTGAATTGGAAGCGAACTTTGCTTCCTCTGGAAAATTAAAAGGGAAGGCTGAACAGGATGTTAGAAGGAGGGGAAAAGAAGAATTATCCACCTCCAACCAGGATAAGGATTCAGATAAAATGGAGGAAATAAGAAAAATGATAAAGAAGATGGTCAAGCTTGAACTGGAGGCCAAGAACCCAGCTCCCAAGAATTTCTATAATGCTCCAAACAGAGGATACAATCCCCAGTATGAGAGACCACCATTGCAAATATTGCCAAGGGAAGCAAAGGAGCAGCAAGATCAGGTACCACATCCCTTGTACCTGGAAGGTCCAGCAAATGACTCCACTGAAGATGTTGCTTATGAACTAGAAGACTCAAATCTTGCTTTTTCAAATAATGATGAAATAGAGTGCCCTTTGCAAGAAGAAGAAGAAGCAGAGATTGATCATTATTGTAAACAATTTGCTGATTTCATGCAAGCACAATTCAATGTAAAATATGATCTCAGATCTTCAAGGAAGAGGACCAGAACTCAAGATCAAGAAGAGGAGCCACCTCAGAAAGAAGCATCTGCTCAGAAGGAATCAGCAACAAAGAGAAACATAGAAAAAGGTAAGAGTCCTCTAAATACTCCCTTGCAGCCTAATGATCAGATTCCTTCTTCTTCAAAAGTAGTCAGTCCTCCTAATGATGAATCTGTGTCAAAATAAATTAAATTTTCAGCTGAAAATAAAGAGTCAAAAGAAGTTGTGATAGAAAAGCACCCTCCTGCTTTTAGTTTACAAAAAGAGCTTGAGAAAATTAAGATTCCAGTCCCCCTGACCGAGCTGCTAAAACAACCTGCATATCAGTCTCAAGTTACTTCTTTTATGCTCCCTCCTGAAATATCAATTGTGCCTGATAGTTTAAACCTTCAAGAAGAAATACCCATGGTAGTCTTTGGCCCACATGTTGAGGAAGTAGATCCTTCTACTCCTCCTTTTTATGTGTCTCTAGTTATTCATGACCTACTGTTACACAATTGTATGTTAGATTCTAGGGCTTCCCATAATCTTATGCCTCTATTTGTCATGGAACAACTAGGACTGCAAATCACACGCCCATATAAATACCTTTATTCATTTGATTCCAAAAGAGTCAAATGCTTGGGGATGATTAAAGATTTAGTGGTCAATTTGGCCCAAATTCCAGCAAAGAGTGTGGTCATGGACATTGAGGTGGCTAATATCCCAGCCCGCTTTGGCATGTTGCTGTCAAGGTCCTGGGGTACAAAAATTGGTGGGTCAATTAAGCTGGATTTAACATATGCTACCATCCCAGTCTTTGGAGGCCAGGAGAGGAGATTATATAGAGAGCCTAAATTTGTCAAGGTAGTTACTAAGGCTGATAACTCTGAAAATTCACCAGTCTATAGTAAAGAAGGAGATTTTTCATGCTTTATGCTAGAAGAAGATCAAAATTATGTGCATGAATCCTCCTTCAAAATTAAGGATGAGCAGCCTTCAGAAAATTATGAAGCTGGAATCTGGACATTACATTTTGATGGGGAAAATTCTAGAGAAGGAAACGGAGCTGGGGTATTATTAATTTCTCCCATAGGCAAATGGGTCCCACTGTCCTTTAAATTGGAATATGAGGCTACCAATAATGTAGCTGAATATGAAGCACTTTTGTTGGGATTACAGACAGCCAAGAATATGGGCATAAAAAGTTTAAAATTCATGGGAGACTCTGAGCTGGTGGTAAGGCAGGTCAGAAATCAATGTCAAACTAAGCATCCACGGCTGAGAGCCTACAGAAATGAAGTATGGGACATGGTGGAAAATTTCTTCTCGGCTTTTAATATACAGTTCATGCCCCGGGAGCATAACAGAATGGCAGATTCTCTTGCTGTGGCTGCTAGCACATTTCGACCTCCACAGAATCCTCTTTTGAGGTATGAAATTGAAGTACGATACAGACCATCAATCCCAGATAATGTTAAACATTGGCAGGTATTTGAAGATGATGAAAAAATGAAGAGATTCTTGGAGACAGTGGGAGAATTCTCCAATATGGAGATTGATGATAATGAAGAAGAGGAAGCTGAAAATGTTGTAGAAAACAAATGGGAAGAAAAAATAGCAGGCAATAAAGTGCTGCAGCTAAAAGGAAATATCATACCTAGAGGGCTAGTGCCCCTAGAAATATTATTTGATAAAAATGATGTTCCATTGCAGCATAATAAAATAGTAGAAGAAAATCAAGTAGAAGACTTGAATTTGGGCACTGATGCTGAGCCCAAAATTGTAAGATTATCTAAGAAGGTTTCAGAGGAATACAAAAGAAAATATTTGAAATTATTTCAGTCATACAAGGATGTATTTGCATGGTCTTATCAAGACCTTAAAACTTTTGATGTTAATGTAATGCAACATAAAATTCCTTTGAGGGAAGGTGCGAAGCCTTATAAGCAGAAGCTCAGACAGATAAATCCTCTGTTGCTTCCCTCTATTGAAAAAAAAATCAAGAAGCTGTTGAAGGCCAAAATAATTGTGCCATTGAGATACTCAGAATGGGTAGCAAACCTTGTTCTTGTTCGAAAGAAAAATGGAGAAATAAGGTTGTGTGTAGATTTCAGAAACTTAAATAGAGCATCTTTAAAAGATAATTATCCATTGCCTAAGATGGACCACATTCTACAGAAAGTGGTCGGAGCCTCCAGAATGTCAATGATGGATGGTTTTTCCGGTTATAATCAGGTGGTTGTTTTCCCAGAGGATCAAAATAAAACTGCATTTACAACACCATGGGGTACATTTATGTATGCCAGGATGCCATTTGGGCTAGTTAATGCAGGAGCTACTTTTCAGAGGGCTATGGATATTTCTTTTGTTGGTGAACAGGATAAATTTCTGGTGGTCTACCTTGATGATATAACAATGTTTTCAAAGAATGATTCTGAGCACCTTGAGCATTTACGAAGAACTTTTGAAAAATGCAGAAGGTATGGTCTTTCTCTTAATCCCCAAAAGTCTTTATTTGCATTAGAGGAAGGCAAACTTTTAGGACACATTGTAACTAAAGATGGTGTGAAAATAGACCCTAAAAGAGTTGAAGTCATAAATGGTATTCCTCTCCCCAGGAATAAAAAGGAAGTGCAGGTGTTTTTAGGGCGAATCAAATTTTTGAGAAGATTTATTCCAAATTATGCCGAGATAGTTAGGCATATAACTGATATGCTTAAAAAGAATAATGAGGTGAAATGGTCCCAAGAATCTAGAGATGCATTCACAAGGATAAAACAGGCATTTGCTGAAGCTCTTGTGCTAGCTGGGCCTGATTATACGAAGCCATTTATGATCTTTTCATTTGCTTCACCTCATACAGTAGTTGTAGTCTTATTGCAGAAAAATGAAGATGGATATGAGCAGCCTATAGCCTTCTTTAGCCAGGTGCTTCATGATGCAGAATTGAAATACAATATACTAGGCTTGACATATGCTGCACAGTGAGGTCCTAGAAAGCCTTTAGAATGTATGTTTTGCGGTCTCATATTAATAGATATCTCTGACATTTGTACGAACATTCTCATTAGAACGGTCGAAGGAAAAAGGGGAAGATGGATTGAGAAAAAAATACAAGAATATGGTTGGTCATCATGCCTACTGAGGTGAATAAGAGTGAGGGACTTGCTAAATGTTGTCTGAATCAAATCATCAAGCTTTCGGCATTAATTTATCCATGATAGCAAATGAGGATTCTGAGAAAGGAGAAGAGCAACACGGACTGGAATGGCCGCTCAGAAAGTACATATAAAATACCTCACTAGTCCATGGTACAAAGAAATAGTTGAATACCTTTTGACATGTTTGTCCTCTATGACGTGAATAAAAATACGAACTGAGGGCTGCAAGTCTGAAAGTATGTGGTGTAACGGTTGGTTATATTGGAGGAATCCTTCGAACATCATTGTTATTGCCTCAGAATTAGTGATATAATGATAGGGTCTGTGAAAGGTCTATGTGGAGGACATTACGATTGGAGACAAACACATAATGCGAAACTGGTTTTTAGTAGCCTAAGTATTTGGAGAATGTTTTTAATTGGGTTGTTGTGTGATAAGTGTCGAAAATTTGCGAGGAACAAAAGGCGCACCACTTTAATTACGATTCATATAGATGAACCATTTGTAGTAGAGTTATAATTTATTGAATACATCGCTAAAGTGGCCAACATAAATGGATATTGTTTTAATGATTACTTTACAAGTGAATATAGATCCTGCGAAAATACTTTCTGAAAGATCTTTGTAATCATCAAATTCATGGAAGAGAACATCATATCCAAATTTGGCTGTCCAGCTAGAATTGTAACCGATAATGCACAGGCCTTCAAGTCCAATATATTTGTAAACTTCTGCCAGCAGTATAATATTTCATTAAATCACTCCACAACTTACTATCCACAGGGGAATGGCCTGGCAGAATCATCTAATAAAACTCTGGTGAGAGCTTTGAAGAAAACCATAAATGAGAATTGGAAAAATTGGGATTCCCAATTAAAGTTTGCTCTATGGGCGAATAGAATAACCAGCAAGAGAGCAACAGGGAAATCTCCTTATGAATTAGTATATGGACGCGCAGCAGTGTTTCCTGTGCAATTGGATTTGCTAGTGGCACGTTTCATGCAGGAAAGCCAGGAAGAACCAGATGACATGGTCAGAAGAATTAATCAATTGGTCGAATTAGAGGAAACACGGAATCAAGTGAATCAAAGATTAACAGAATATCAGAAGAAAATGAAAAACATCTTTGATCAGCATGCAAAAGACAGGAAATTTCAAATTGGTGATCTGGTTCTCAGATGGGATATCTGGAGGGCTGAAAAGGGCAAACATGCTAAATTTGATCCACTTTGGTTTGGTCCATTTAAAATTGTGGGGCTAAAAGTTAATAATACATTCATTTTAGAAAATTTGCAGGGTGACTTGTTAGATGCCCCTGTGAACGGCCAATTCCTAAAGCCCTACTTTCAATTTTGATTCGAGCAGAGTATGCCTGTTGTATTATATTGTATATAGACTTTGTTTCACTTTTTATTTTAATAAAGGATGTGTGCTAATGAGTTTTGAAGAAAAAGAAAAAGGGCTGAAGAGCGGAATCTACATACAAGATGATCAAGGGTCTGCAAGTTCTCGACATGTCCAAGGATGAACATGCCGTCCCCAAATGGAGCTGATTTTGTACATATTAGCCCTTCCATTCAAATTTCTAGCCTTCAGACCTAAATGAATCCTTTAAAATCTCCTCATGTGGCCGAGAACAGTTATATTCTGCCTATCGTTTCTCCTGCCGCCTAAAAAATACCTTACCCAAAGGCTCAAAACCCATAATTGAAAATTTATCGGGCCTAGCCCTAAGATCTTAGCCCTCCCTGTTTTGATTCCCATGTGACCCAGGCGCAAGACCGTGTGCCAGAAAGGCGGGAGCTTATCACCTAATGTTTTCGGGTAAAGCCATAGTCGTCCGATCCAATAGAAATCAAAGGCCCACAATCAATTTAGCCGTGGTGGTCCCCGCACTCACGATCACTGTACAAAAACCAGTTTTTTCATTCTGCACCACTTATCCCAGGCTGGCGGTATTCTCCATGGGGCCAGCGATTCCATAGATCGCATGACAAGTGCCCTCAATGTACGATCTCCAAACCGCCCATTTCGTGCGTTAAAGGTCCGACCATAGACGGGCAGTGGAATTCACCAGCGCCGTTGGATCTGTCAACCTCCATCCAATGGTGGATATCCTCTGAAGCTGCACGCGCTTTAACCCATGTCTGTCGCATCCATGGCCCACCGTTCCATTACCTCAAAGCATTTGTAGCCGTGGATCGTACTCTGGAATTGAACGGTCCAGATCATCCGCTTGACCATCTGCTGACCGAGTCCCCCACCACGTCATTGCTCCACGTGTTCACCATCTCACCCTCTGCTACTCATATATATTTCATTCTTACGTTATATGTTAATGTCTCTCTCTGATCAGCCTTTCCGCCATACCTCCACTGTAATTTCCTTGCCACCTTGCTTGTTCTAGCCATGTGGCCATGTCCTCGACGTCACCATCATCTCCACCTCCACGCCCCTTGCTCCTGAGTCTGCTTTTTCTAATGTATCTGTGCGTTTTGTAGGTTTCAAGATGATGAAGAAATGCTATAATTTGTCGCCTCCATTACAAGAAATCAAGAGCAGCTCAAAGGACGATATTCCGCTGGCAAAATTTAAGAGCGAAGCTTGAGGTAGTTGTTATGATATGACCTCATTAATGGAAACAGAAAGAAAATCCATCGAACCCCTCAGAGCAATACAAGAGGTAGGTTCTCGCAGTTGAAGACATTAAATTCACAGCATAAAAATATCAGTGAAAGGTCGAGAGATACAGCGTCCTGCATTAAAGGTCTTGGGTTTAAATTCAAATGTTGGAAGGTACAGTGCTCAGAAAGCAATGTTTTCAAGATGATATTTCAGTCGAGCTCCCTCCAGGAACGTACAGAATGTTCACGAAGAACTACCCTCATGCCATGTTCCTGAAGAGATTTTCTTCCAGTTCATTTATTCCTAGAGGTAGATTGCAAAGTACAAATAATTATATTCAGTCATTCACAATATGGGTGCGAAGGTTTTCCGCCACTTTGTTTCAAAACAGACTATTAAATGTGTATCACCTACCTCACTATCTAGGGTTTTCTATCTCTTCTATAAAAACCAGAAATAAAGAGATTGTAAGGGTTCCGTATTTAATGCAAGTAAATCATATGTTGAGAAGTTCTTGTATACATCCTCTTTGTGCTAAGGCTCAAGAGCCCATAGGGTCTCAAAGAGGAGGAGTTATAACTCGTAATGAGGATTCTGTCTTCGGGTATCCTACAAGATACCTTTTCTCATATGTTAATATAATATTCCATTTCATGCTATTTATCTCTTGTATCATGTCTAGAATGCAGTGGCTCACTGGTCTTAAGTAAGGATTCATCCTAGTTGGTGCCCATACTTGGATTAGTCAAGCGCTTTAAATAGGCCTAGTCATGATATACTGTTCCATGTTCATTTCATCCATATTTTCTGCTATATTAGTTACTGGAGGAGGGTGCTTTTAAAACGCCATTGTCATGTATGGATTCTTAGTTGGATAAGCCCATATGTGGTTTTGTTGTGTATCTGGGTGTCAGCCTCATGCTAACTAGTATCTTCTTCATGTTTCTTCACCACATCCACTTTCTGATATTTGATTTCTGTGGCATATTATTTGAACTGGCCCTCTTTGCAGTAAGCTGTCTCTTAACTGTCTAATGCTTTTGTATTGGAGTTTTGCATGTTGTTCCTACATTATTCTTATCTTTGTATCAGCTTCTGAGAGAGTTTGGTTCCATTTAAACTAATTTCCTTGTTTTTCAAGAGATAGTAAGAGAGCTTTTGGATTGACAACCCAAGCTATATTATGAGCTCCTTGCTATGTTAAGATTTCCTAGGCACTGGTCTATAGCAACTCTAGGCTGTCTCTAGGGGGACAGGATTGTCTACAACACCTTTCATGGCCAGAAGGCATGTGCTACATGAGTTTGTTTACCGAAGAGGCGTTTGAGTAATCGTGTTATCCTACAACAAATTTAAGAATTTTAAAACTTTCGTTGCTGGTTTAAGTTCTTTTAAATTTTCTTTCAGTATATATATATACGGTTTTCATTGGGGATCTATTACATCTCGAAATTTTTTGGGGAAAATTCTGACAGTGGCATTTCCCAATATATGAATACCATATTAGGAAGTACTATGGCCATGGTATCTCCAACACTTTTCCCTCCTGTATTTTGAACTTAGTAGAATACGCAGTTGACAAGCATAGTCTACAATATAAACAACTCAATTTAGGAGAATCGGCAGCCATCTAGACAAACAAAACAAAATCGACAACATAAACAACTCCTTAGTCCACAATCTAATCTACTGGGACTACTGGGATTCACTGAAAAGGCTAATATATAGGTTGGGAGAGATTTAGTTTTTCCTTAGTTAATAAAGGAGTTATCCTTTATATAAGAGTTAAAGCAAAACCTTTGATTTAATGTTGATATTCTTTCTGAAAAAGATATAGTTTTGTGTGTTTTTTAAGAGATTTATATGATAGTATATATATGTATAATATTTTCAAATTTTTATGGTTGTTTTTAATTGAATTAGGAAGTATCATAAAACAAAAGTTCAAGTTTCTAATTCTAAAGGGAATCTATCTTGAAAACTAAAATTGAAAAAAATTAATATAAAGAAAAAAATATATATTTTCAAAATCTTTCAGTATTGAACTCAATACCACTCATTTTTTTTTTTATAAAATGGAATTGGAATTTAATAACTATACTGTAAACTTTAATTTTTAATTTAAATTGAATAACATATATATATAATTCAAACATATTGTAAGGATTACCTCTTCCCATTATTTATTTGGAGGTACGTCTTTACAGTTGCCTTATCTGAACTTGATACAATGGTCTCGGTTCCACCATTTGTGCTCAGGTACCGTGTTATTCAAGGAGGAAACCCTAGTTGCAGCAGCATCCTTCAATAGTCCAGTATGATTCCAGATTAAGAGGCCAGTAGAGCGGATCATGTCTATGGTTCTTGTTCTCCTTCAACAATATACTGTTTGAGCAAGAAAGGAGATGGTCACCAAGTCTATTGGCTTCACTCAAAAAATCATCAAAACTTAATCCATTTGAGTTGAACTCTCCAAGCTCCCCCTCTGTCCCATCCAAATATACTGTTTGACGTAAAGGAGTAACAGTGTACAATATACTGTTTGAGCAAATACTCTCCTTTGAAGAAGTGAAACATTTGTCTTGTGAATCACTATCAGTCTGACCTTTCTCCCAATTCACAGCCACATTTCACATTTCGGACCCACCTGCATTTTAACACTGCTGCTTGTGGATGCACTTTCAAATTTGGGACCTACACCCATTTTAACAGTGCTTCGTGTGGATGAAGTTTCAGATTTATCACTGCGCTGTGTGTATGAGCTTTCAGATTTAACACTGCTCTGTGTGGATGAACATTCAGATTTCGGAGTACCCACCTGCATTTTGACACTGCTATGTGTGAATGAAATTTCCGATTTCAAACCCGCCGGCATTTTAAAACTGCTCTTTGTAGATGAAGTTACTGCTTTCGGTACTCTCAACTTTGTCTCTTGAGCGAACACCATAGTGCTATGCTCCTAAGAAATCCTTCGGATTTAAATCGGGACAGCCTCGTGCTTTTAGCCTCAACCAAAACTAATAAATCTGATAATCGATCAAACTCAAATTATTTAAAAGACCCCTCTCCTCTTTAAAGACCTTTCTTCTCTTTCTCCTCTTCCTTTGTGATCTCACAACTTCGCAACAATTCTCATGGACCTTTCCGCTGCACGATGTTGTATATATACCAAACTTATGAAATTATTGGATCTTTAAAATCAACCTAAGTCAGTCGGCTTAATGAATAATATTTAAAATGCTTTTATAACCAAACTATTTGCAACCATCAGCACTGGCTTTTTTTTCCCTATCACCTCTTTCTTTTTCTCATCTCCGTGTTTAGTTAATATATTGATATCTTTTAATCATTAGATTTCATTATTATATTGGTAATTGTATTCCTAAATTTTATGGCACCTCACAGCCTTGTGGCATTCTTCATATATTGATTAGTTTATTAAAAAGTTAGTTCAAGGCATTTTTAACAACTTAGTATAATGAACTTATGTAATTCTTATTATCCTCATATGAATT